>VNJU01007948.1:0-104360 GCA_008042675.1 Drosophila seguyi
TATATCATATAGCTGCCATAGGAACAATCGGTAAATTTTAATGAAAAAAATTATAACTTAGCCAATTTTTAAGATATTTGCATATAATTTCAGATCTGACCATTTTGTATTATTTCAGAATTTCGGTTTTAATTTTATCAAAATCGGACCACTATATCATATAGCTGCCATAGGAATATATATATATCTGTTTGCCCTTGTTGCTTGAAACATTTTTCGCCAGCAACATTCTGCATTGGCAACATTTATTTAATGACAGTACCCGAGAAAGCGAAAAAGTCAGAACATTTTTCTTCTTCTTTATCTTCTTCTTCTTATTACTGCAAGGGTATTTAAACTTCGAAACGCAGAAGTTAGCTTCCTTTCTTGTTTGTTTTTAATTTCTAATTATTAGAAACTAGTGGAAAAACTGGCCAAATATATGCCGAACTACATTCTATATATAAGAAAAATTGCCACATAACTAGGAACATTTTTCTTGATTGTATACTAAATTTTTAATTCAAACTAAGGCACCATAATGTCCGGGCAAGCCACCATAAATATATACAAAATAGGTTTAATTTTTCCCTTTTCCTAAAACTTTGAGGCTTTTGTTTCCGATTCAATACGTTTAATTCCTTTCCTAATTTAAGGGAAAATTACTTGTTTTGTTGCATTAATTTTTCATGAAATCAAGGCGTATTTACCCTTAAATTTGTGTCAACAAATCTCGCTCGTGTGTGCATATAATTCCCAACTGGTTTTAGCATATGTGACAAAGTTGCGAGTGCCGGCTAAGTCTAAGATGCCAATATACAAGTTCGTCTGGTGATGGTTATTTACCCCAACAGTAACTCCACCTTTTTAAGAAATTTATATTTAAATTAAGAAAAATTTACCTGGTTTTAACTGTCAAACCGAAGATACCTAGTATCCTGCTTTAAGGAATAAACCTGAACACTAACCAAAAGAGTCCTTTGTTTTTACAGAGTGAAGCTCAAGGGGTCGAATTATTTTAAATTACATTTTCAATATGAACACCAAAAGACCACTGAGAAAACTATGTTTCTTAAATTGAACTTTAATCCAAATTTCAAATGAATCAATGAAGAAACCAATTCTAAAAAATATGGGCTTGAAATTTTCAAAACAAATATGAATTTACATTTACATCCCTGATGATAAATTAATGGGTAAATTCTTTCCCTAGAGAAGTAAAGTAAACTCAAAATAAATGGTAGTATAAATTTTATAAAATTAATTTCAAAAACGAATTCTAAAAAATATGGGCTTGAAATTTTCAAAATAAATATGCATTTTCCTTTTTTAGAGATAAGCAAAACATTTTATAATAAAGAAATAAGAAATAATTTGTACCACCGATATCAATGCGTGGTGTATAAGGTGGTTCCCACTTGCGACAAGAGCCATATGACCGAATATATATAATTCTTTACTGATGATAAATTAATGGGCGAGTTGGGTCACAAGATTTCAAACAGACGTCTAGAACATATCACCAAAGGCAAAATTAAAATTATTATGTTGAAGTGAATAAAAAAAATAATCAAAAAATAAAGAGTTTCAAATATCCATTTTGAAATAAAATAAAAAAAGAAAAATAAAGCGTTCCGAGCAATGTCTAGGACAAGACTAAACAATAAGTCGAAGCTCTACTGAACACTTCGATGTTTATTTGATGCTAACGATGTTTCGCAAGACTCGTCAATATCGATGTTTTATTTGCAAACATCGATTATTTTTTTAACAACTCTATTAGGCAGTACTTAGAGACTGCGAAATGATTCTGAGAATAGAGATATCTATAAATTAGTATTTCTTATTAAAATTATTAAAATAAATATTATTGTAATTATTATTTTGTATATTATTATTATATTATTGTAATTAAAATTGTACCTCAGATGACTCTTGATTACATGAGTGCTGCTGCAAACCATCTTTAAACATTAATAATTATTCGATGGTTTTCATGAAAGTCCGTGGTAACATCGATGCAAGCAAACATCGATATTTCGCCACCTCAACACTACGTTTTTTGCCTTGCCTAAGTCAAAGACTCCTAGATGTATAAAAGTGGCCAGATTTTACATATAACATTTAAAATTTAAAGAAAACTAGTAATTTTTGAATGGTCAAAGAGATCTAATGCCAAGAAAAATCTTTTTAAAAACATTAAAAATTCACTTTTTCTTTAAGAAAAGTTTTCGCTTGTTTAGAACATTGAAGAAAAATTGCCCCAGATTAAAGAATGTTTTTCTATTTCTAGGGTAAACTTTCTTAAATATTTAAGGAAGATTTTCTAAAAATACAAACGAAAATCGGGTTGTTTAGACCAATTTTAGGTAAATGTTTTTATAAGTGCAGTAACTAGCTTCACTGAAAATCATTTCCTACCTTTGGCGACCTTTTAAAATGAATTAAAATGATTTAAAATAATACTCGCTCTAGTATTTTTAAGGGTAATAGTGCTAGTAAAAAAATTAAAAAAATAATTAGTTGGAGCCTTTTTTGCTCAGTGCAGGGAAAAGAGTGAAAAAAACATTGAGTTGCTACTTTGACATAAATGCTGAGGGAAAGCGCCAGGATAAGCGGGGCCAGAGCTGAGGGAAAAGCGGTACAAATGCTGGCGGGGGGAAGCACTGACACTGATAGTACCCCAGCCCCAACCCCCCCAGCCCGGCCGCTACTCCACCTCTCCCCCCCTGTTCCCCTTTTCACCTCTCTCTCTCTCTCTTGGTCGTGGCACGCGAACAACTGTCAATTTATATGCCGTTAGCGTGCTGTCAATGAGCATGAATATGAAGTGCTGGGCGGCTCTGGGCCAACCCCCCTTTGCCACCCATTTCGGGCCACCCCTTTTCGGCACCCAACCACCCCCCGCCCCCCTACCGCTCATCATCAATGTGCAAAACGGAAACGCATTCGTCAGCTCCATCGGAAGGCACTAAAAACTAAGGACACACTAATCAACAAACATTTACGCCGACATTGCGTGCATATTAAACAGTTTACACAGCGCCCCGAAACAAGGCAAAGCCACCCCCCACCCACCCCTCATTTCCAGCATTTCCACCATTTTCAGTATTTCCATCAGCCTGCGACTTGGAAAAGCCAGAGGCAATAGCGTAAGAGTTATTAACTGGGCCTGCCACCGAGTCAACGAGAGCGGGAGGGAGAGGAGCCCCGCTTATCCTCCCCTCGGTTGGCTGGCAAACGTAAATTATATTCAGCAATTTATCATTTAAAAGTTTAATGTGCTTCTATAAATTAAAGTTGCATGACTCAAGTGTCGGTCGGGGCGAAAGGGGTGCCACCAGGGGGCGGGGTGGGGGGTAGGTCTGTGGAGCGCTATTAGTTGCAAAATAAATTGCTTCCACACAGACCAGAAAACCAGAAACAGGTTCATGTTCATGTTCGGTTCGGTTTTGGGTTAAGTTTTGGTCCTCAAACTTTTACACTAAACGGAAGAGGGGAGAAGTATAAACAAAAATAAATGAAAATTAAGGAAAACCATTAAATATTATGCTTACAAATTTATTGTATTTTAAATTTATTTATATTTTAAAAATAAGCAAATAAGTAATGTTGTAATTGCAAACTCAAATTTCTTTTCAGAAAAATGAATACTGCATAAATCTTTAAAAATTAATCTTTAAAATAATTTTCGAAATTTTATTTTCATTTCAATTAATTTCTTTCACTGCAGCCCGCTGCCAGCTCCTTGCGGAATTTGCGGCACTCTTGAAGGTCAAATGCCATGCCAAGGTGAAATGGATAAATGCTTTAACATGAATTTCAATTGCCAATCGACAAATGGCCATTTGTGGGGTTTCAAGTGTTAAGGAGCTTCGGAAAATGCGCTGCGTCTGGGAAAATCAAACGTTTCCATCGACAACAAGCGATCAGTTATAGCTTTACATTTATTATGAGCTTATAAAAATTATTTACACCAGATAAACAATGTAATGTTAAACACAAGAAAATATTAAAAAGAGCTTGTATTTATTTCGATTTATTACAATGTTGCCTTGGGAACTATTAGCAAATTCATTGAATAAAATCTGATAACTAGGCATATTTTATTTTAAGCTACTTAAAAATATGTCAAGTATTAAGAATTTTATAATATTTATAGAAGCTATCCCCATTGAACTCAATTATTTTTTGTCTTAGTTTTCATAGATTTTAATGAATTAACAGCAAACTGAGGGGTAAAGGCTTTCTTTTTTTTATAAAATACAAAAAGACTTGAAAAATTGTTAAGCAAAGCAAAGTCTCCCTAAAATCACATCTTAAAATATTTATAATAGATTTTAAAAATATATAACTTAATGAGAATAGAGAACCCAAAGCCAAGATTGACTCAGACTTAATATGGAACCAAATGCGATGACTTTCGAGTGCTAAGAAGTGTGGCAGCCCCAAAAAACAGGGAGCAACTTGGTTCAGGGGAAGTCTGGTAGCACTCCAGCTTCCGCATCCGAGTATCTGAGTATCTTAGCATCCGAGTATCCCAGTATCCGAGTATCTGCGTATCCGCGCAGCGGAGCGTATTATGGAAACTATTTGCCACCTAGCGGAATGCGTGGGTTGAAGCCAGGGGGAAACCCTGCAACGGGAAAACGTCTCGGGTGGAAGGGACACAAAAAAAAAACAGTTTGGGGGCGCCAGAAGGACACTTCACTCTGTCGGCGTGTAATTTGTTTAGTGTGTGAAAATGAAACATTTTTGTTGTCGCTGCTTCCCAGTTGCTTATCCTGGAGGACATCGTACAACACGGCGAATGATTGATGGTTTTTCTTAACGAACAAACGGGACAAACAAATGAAACTTTTGTTTCTTGCATAATAAAATAGCGTAAACCGGCAGGCAGGACGAGCAAGGACTCGTCAGGAACACACACTAACACACACACACACACAAAAACCAAAACCAAGATGAAACAAGAGAGCGCAAAAAAAAAAAAATACAAGCGAAGCAAGAAAGGAAACAAAAAGAATCAACTTACTCTTAATTCCTTATACAAAAGAATTTTTCAATTTTACGCCAAAATAAGTTTGGCCATGCCAGTAATTTTTCACCACCCTCCCCCCTCCCACGGGGCAGGCAGGGGGCGGGTTTTACCAAACACCCACCGGGGGATGTAGGGGTTTATAGAACATAGCGGTCTAGAACAGGTTTAGGGGCTAACCAAGGCTTAAGTGCATCGTAATTAGTTGTAATCATTTCGATGTGCCAACACTTTAAACCTGACCAAAGGGGGGTCCCAAAAAATAGGCAGAGGGGCTGGGAAAAGCGGAAAATGCGGGGCGAGTGGCTCGACATGTTACCGAAAACCGAAAGTGTCAAAGCTTATAAACGTCAGGCATAATTATGCCTGCAGGATAATTGTTTAGACACATGAGCATAATGAAAACATGACATGGCATCCTGCGAGAATCAAAATGCCCCGCCCCCGCCCCCAACTCCAGTCCCAGCCCCCGCTCGGTGTGTGTGCTGATGTGTAAATGTTTGCCCTGTGTGTGTGTGTGCTGGGTTGCCATTTGGGTTCTTGGCAACACTTGGGCAATAAACAAGCGCCTAAGGTGCACGGATGTGTGTCTGGCTGCGGATGTGGATGTGGATCTGAATGGGTATGGGATGTGCCAGTGTGTGTGTGTGTGTGTCAGTGAGGGGGGAGCGGCATCCTGGCCAAGGAGGCTGGCAGATAGCTGTGAAAAGGCCAAGACACAATGCCAAAAAAATACAGATCATTAGGGTAAAAAATTTAAAAAGTTTAAATTTATTCTTAAAAAAATATAGAAATACCTTTAAGTATCTTTTACAAAACTGAAAATACAATTTACATAATTAGTATATCTATCTATAACCAAACGATATTAATAAGGAATTAATTAATTTTTAGAATTTTTAGATAACTTTTCGTTCTATATTGCATAGCTTCTTTTAAAGAATTTTAGTTATAGTATTAAAACAGAATTTCGGTGTGTTACAATTATCAATTAGCCTTTATATGGTTTTTTTTTTATTTAATATCCCAAATATTATAAAACATACATATATCATATTTACATACTATATATATTTAAATGAATAATTTATCAATAATTTTATGAATTAATTTTTTTATATCAAATCGATGTAGATTGATAGCTTTTATTTTATATTTCAAGTACTTTAGTTTGCACCATAAAATACGTTTAATAAATTTACATAATTATAAAATAAATACAATAAATTAACCTTCAATATATTAACGTTTTTTTTTTTATTATTCTATATTTTTATAAGAATTTACATACCTTAGTTGGTAGTGATTTATTTTACCGCATAATCATTTCGCAAAAAGAGCAATTTTATTTTTTATTTGAACTTCCTTGGCTTGCACCATAATATATGTTTAAATTAGTATAAAATAATATTAAAAATTACCTTTCAATATAACCATTTTTTGAGTTAATCAATATTATGATAAGAGTTTACTTAACTTAGTTATTGATTTCGTATCCCGCATCAAGGTGTTGCAAAAATATAAATTTTATTTTAGATTTCAAGTAATAAGTATAAAATAAATATAACAAATTAACTTTTAGTATATACTTTTTGTTTTAATTAATCTTTATTTTTGTATAAGCTTACTAAATTCAGTTCGTGACTTAGTTCCCCGCATCAACATGTCGCAAAAATAACGGCGAGTCAAAGTTCATCCCAGGCGTGCTTTCATGTTGAGCGGGGTCGGGGGTTGCTGTGTTGTTGAGCTCTCATAATACACCCAGGGCCTACACACACACACAGACACCCACACACATGTTAATTACTGTTATCATTATGAATCGCATACAAGACTAATTAGTGTGTTACACTTTCATTTATTGTTCCAGGGGGCGAGAGCGCAGGCGGGCGAACAAATGAGCGAGCGATGACGAAGCTGAAGCTGACTCTTGTGTAACAACCACACACACACACACCCCTGACACACACACCCCTCTCCAACACACACACACACGGGCATGTTAAGTGTTTAACATAATGAACACGAGTATTACGAGGGAATTAACATGACATTTAACAACGCAACCGAGACAAAACCCAACCAAAAGCTGCAACAATTTGTCGCCGTCTGTGATTAAAAGTGTGACATTCACATTCACAGTCACATTCACATTCACAGTCGCATTCACATTCACATTCTCGCAGCCTCTGAACTTTTCGCTGAGTAATTTTAAAAACTTTCAGCCGAGATTCCCTCCTGTTCTTCTAAAATTTTTGTCTTTTTTTTCTAAATTTTCCTTCTTTTTTTGTTGGCTTTTCCGCGACGGAGGAAAAAACTTAAGGCCATAACCGGATCATCGTATTATCGTCCTTCTAGCCAGGATTCTATTGGATTTTATTGTTATGCTTATGTGGCACTTTCATTGCATTTTCCTTGTGGCCCATCACATTGTCCTGGCATTCCACGGTCTCCTCCTAAAGGCCGGTCAGGGCAAAGTTTTTCCCAAAAAACCCGAAAGAAAAGCACTGCAAACTGCTGGCCAACTAAGTTTAAGTAGCTACAACATAGATTCCAGGCACTTCCTTCGGTTCCGAGCCCCAGTTTTGAGTTCCAAGGATGACAAAGAAAAAAATAAAGAAGGAAATTAAGAAAGTCAAAGGATATACAGCACAGTGGAGCTGGCTTTCTATCTCTTCTCCTTGAATTATAAGCCTTAATTTGTTTTTAAATTATAAATCATTTAAGGTTAAAGGTTTTTATAAATTAAAGCAGAAAGAAAGTACTTTAAATATATTTTTTTTAATTTCAATAAAATGCATTTCCAAAGCTAAAACACATCATACAATAGACAAAAATCCCTTCCACTCGGTAAACATCATTGGAAGCACTGGCCAAACTGACACCAAAAAACATGGTAATCCTTTATGGAGCATTAAATAATTTATCACAAATTAAATAAATGCGACAAAAAAGGACAATGCAGAGACCAGGAGCTGGTCAGGACGCAATCAAAAATGCAAACATTGTTTGGCATTCGCAGTTAATAAATGGCGTCAAAAGGACATGTCCGCAAATATGCATTGTTTTTTGTGATTTTATTTCAGATTTAACGAATTCCCCGTCGTCTTCTCTGCGTCTCCAGCGGCGACTGTGTGTGTGTGTACACACACACACGTTCAAAAATATGTGAGCAATGTCGGTGCCCGCCTGGCGCCCACAAAGCTGCGCTAATGTCGTCGGTGTGTGTGTGTGTGTCTGTCCATTATGCAAATTAATTTTTGGTAGCACCAACAAACACCTTCACCAAAAACACACACACACACACCAAACACACACACACACCGCACACACACATTGACAAAGCTGCGATAATAGTGTTTAGGCTAGCAAAAACAGCAGCAACAATGGGCTTACCACAAGAATGACGACAAAGTGATGACCAAAAACGCAGTCAGCAACTTTGCGACTATTTCAACAACACATTTCTCTTCCGCTTCCGGTTGCCAGGGGCGCCCCCTGTATTTTTTTCGCTTTTTTCGATCTACAGGACAGCGTTGACGATCAAGGTCCTGGAGTTTGGGAGGTCCCAAAAAGTAGGCAATGAAAATTAAATAAAAGATTGTTCAGAATTTATTAGAATTTGTTATAGTCATTATGGTTATAATTACTGTTTACCACCTATGAAATACAATATTTTCTATTAACAGAAATGTATAGAAATAATTATTATTAATTAAAATTAAATACAGCACAGAAAACTCAGAATTCTTTGTTTAGGAACTTTGTTGCTCAGTGTACTTACGACCAGGTCGTTCCTTTCTCGTTTTCATTTCCAGAACCATTTCCAGGACCATTTCCATTTCAGGTCCTGCTGCATTTGACCAAAAAAGCAGCGTTATTTTTGGTTATGAGAGTGAAGGGACTATGAGTTGATTGAGCTGCGGGTTGGCTGCTTTTGAGGGATGGTATTCTGTGGAATTCTTACTCATTTCCTTTGCTTAATATTAAGTTAAATAATTAAATAATATTTTTACTAAAGTTTACAACAATATTTAAGCTAGTTAATCAGAAATATCTTAAAGGAAGCCACTTCTTTAATTTGAAATCAAACTTCTTTATGTGATTTATGTTTTCTTTTTTATTTATTTATTTGCCTGGAATTATATTCTCTTTTTAATGATGAAGTACATATATTTCAATCAGATCTATATATATAATTTTTAAATATATATATTTTTAAAATATAATATATATTTTTTATCTTAAAGATCCAACCCTGGCCAGTTGATGTGGTCGCCATATACTCTCGTACATGAATAAACTTTACATACTTTGCATGCATTCATGCGTGGCTACGCGTGTGTGTGTGTGTGTATGTTGGTGCACCCCTAACACCTTCCCCGGAAAAACACTGACCCCCGAATAACCGTCCCTAGCCCCGTCCCTGGATGCCATGTGCCCCCATGTGGTCGCCATCAAAATTGACAAAAATGCAAATTTATTTACAACTGCAGCCAGCGTCAGGGTCGAGTTGACGATGGCGATGCTGCCACGTGAATGAATGCCAATGGCAGCTGCAAAAAAGGGGGTGGTAAGGGGTATAGATGGTATACAGGGGATAGAGGGAATAGGGGTTATAGAAGGTATAGAGGGTAGAGGAGTTTAGAGGGTTTATAAAACAACTCGGCAAAATCAACGTGCAAGAACAGTCACTTGAAGAAAAACAAAGTCAAGGTTTTAAACAAAATTTTAATATTTTTAAATTTAAAAAATTAATTTTAAATAATTTATTTAAGACATATATTAGCGGTAAGTTTGCTGGGGCTAAAGAGGCTTTATACACAAAGAACAAAGAGAAACCTTTTATATAATAAACCTTTTTCTTTAATTACTTGTTTTATTCAAGCGGCAATTCATGCAGTTTTCCCCCTCTTTAGTTTCATTTTTTTCCAGTGTCTACACCCACACAGACACAGTGCCAGATAGGGGAGCAGAAACACCAACAACGAACAACCAGCAACCAGCAGCGAGGCACATTGCACTGACAGTCGAGCTGTCAAATGTCGCAAGTGTATTTGAAAAACGTGGCTACAAAATGCGCAAAACATTTCCCTGAAAATACTTGCGTGGGCGGTTTTCGCATAGTCTTCGTTGTTTCAAACTGAGTGGTGAGGAGGGGTAGAGGGTAGAGCAGTGAGTTTTCCGGAGAGTGCTGCTGTTGTTTTCCCCTCGAAAAACAGGTGACAAAACTCTGGCGGACAGGGATCCCAGCGTGAGTTTAACTTGGCCAAAAGTGGCTAAAGTGTGTGGCAAGAACGTGTGAAAAGTGGAGATTTCTGAGGGGTAAAAAATAGTAATATTTCTTGAATTTATGAATAATTTAATTTAATTAGTACTCAACCCTGCTCCTAATATTTTTACGAAGTAAAAAATTAATTGCAATAACCTTAAAGGTTATTCAACCAACTCAAACATTATTTAACCTTGATCTCATTTTCAGTTTTCTAACCTCACCCAACGACTTTATTTCTATGTCATTTCCAGGCTACATCCTGGCCACAATTGTCCTGTTAAAGAATTTAAAGGAGTCGTGCCGTAATTGGTCCGATTGTGGAATATGTGCGGCCACGTCAGGTGGGGTCTCACGAGACGGAGACAATCGAGAAGGCAAATACTTGGGAGCCACAAAGCCCCGGAGCTGGCGCATTGTGTAAACTTTTAAATTGCCCGATGCAATTGTCCCCCGGCAATTACCAGCGATGGCTCTCGGATAAGGATACCCGTGTCCTGGCCTGGCCTGACCTGGAAAGCAAAGCCATAGCCAAAGGCAGAGCCAAAGCCAAAGGTCAGCCCTTCAGTTGGTTCCGGTAGCTGCAGCATGTTGGCCAACTTGAATGGGCGACTGCTGGCCCGGGAGCTGCTGGATCTGTACGGTCTGGTCATGGGCTTCCTGGCCGGCGGAGAGTCCACCTTGATCTACTACAATCCCGCAGGACTCGCCTGCAACTGGAATGTGCTGTGGCAGCACAATCTGACCCACCAGCCGCAGATCGTCTGGCAAAAGAGCGAACCGTGTCCGGATCTATACAATCGACTCAACAGCGACATCCTGGTCCTGGCCTGCCTCGCGCCGGGATCTTTGGGTGAGAACTACTTCAACAAACTCGAGGTGGATACTGATATTCCTGAAATAATACCTCTTTTACAGGTTATCAGCAGCTAAGGAACTTGGCCAGCAGCCTGAGGCATCTGATGGCAGTGCCAGTGCTCGTGGAAGTGGTGGACTTGGATCGCGAGGCAGAGGCCAGGGAATATCTATCGATTTGCCAGCACAGGCAGCTGCTCAATGTGGAGCTGTATTTCCGCGACCACAACGAAACCTTGAACCTGTACAGCTATCAGGCCTTTCCCCAGTTTCAGCTGATCCAAAGACCACTCTCCGTTGGCCTCGGAACAAGGATCTTCGTTGATAAGCTGAAGAATTTGCAGGGACATCGCCTGCGTGTAGTCCCGGATCTGTCGCCGCCCAACACGTTCGACTATCGCGACGCAAGGGGACAGCTGCAGGTGGCCGGCTACCTGTGGGACTTTGCAGAGACCTACGCCAGCCGGCGCAATGCCAGCCTGGAGGTGATCCGTCCCGCCTGGCGGCCTGGCGGCGCCTCGGACAGCACCCATATGCTGGATCTGGCCAGGAACGGCACCGTGGACTTTGGCCTGACCACCACGCTGATCACAAAGCGCAACTTGAACCTGCTCAGCCAGTACACCTACCCCATTCTCTACTCCAGCTGGTGCACCATGCTGCCCGTGGAGAAGCCCATTCCCAAGGACGATCTCTATGGCCGGATCATGTGTCCGGGAGCGGTGGCCCTCCTGCTGGTGATCCTGCTGCTGGGCTACCTGGCCTTTGCGTGCATGGAGACCGTCAGGCAGTATACGTGGCTGGGCATCCTGCCCCGCCTAATGGCTCTCATCCTGCTGACCATCAGCACCGCCCAGCTGCTGTCGCTGCTGATTTCACCGCCGCCGCACAAGAGAATCGGCAACTTTGACGATCTGCTGCGCAGCGGTGTCCAGATCATGGGCATGAGCAAGGAGTTCTACGACATGGACGGCGTCTTTCGAGCGAAGTACGCCGCCGCCTTCCACCTGATCACCAATCCCGAGGAGCTGTACGAGCACCGCAACCACTTCAACTCCAGCTGGGCCTACACCATCGCCCTCATCAAGTGGCGCGTGATTGACCAGCAGCAGCGTCACTTTGCCCGTCCCCTGTTCCGGCTCTCCACGGACCTGTGCTTCAATGACTACGTGCCCACCAGTTTCGTTTTGGCGCCGGACTCCGTCTACTACGAGACGCTCAAGGACTACACCCTGAAGGCATTGCAGGCGGGCCTCATGCAACACTGGATCAAGAAGAGCTTCTACGACATGGTCAGGACCGGCAGGATGAGCATCCGGGATTACAGTGAGCTGGTGGTGCAGAAGCCCCTGTCCATGGCCGATCTCCGGCACACCTGGGTCATCTTTGGGGCAGCCATTGCGGTGGCCAGCGGTGCCTTTATGCTGGAGCTCACCGTCTTTTACGTCAATGTTTTTCTCGACAGCATCTAGGGTTCTCTCGGATGAGAATAATATGTTTAAGAACATGTTTTTTTTTTTTTTAAATTATTAATTACTTAGTTTAAATAAATATAAGTGTCGTCTGGCGGGGTTTAAGCTTTCTTAGTGAGCAATCAAAGAATTCCTGACCCAAGTTCAAGCTTGCGATGTGCTTACAACTCCAGCTTACGAGTCCTGTACATCCTTAAACCCTTGAAGGTTATGCATGGACAAATCCTTTGGAAATTGGCAAAGAGACTGGCAAATAAAAGATAGAGCAAATGAAAAGGGAAAACCCCAACTTGGCGCCGTGCAGATAGACTCAAATTAGCTCTGTTTGTTTTCCCTCAAACGCAACGAAAAGCGATTAAGTGAAAAGTTTGCCCCTGCACTCCGGTGCACTTTTTCCGCTGCGGAAAAGCTGGTGGAAAAGCGACGGGCAGCAATATTTTTCTGCTCGATTTGATGGCAGCGGCAGCATTCAAATTGTGTTTGCAGTCGTCCGGAAAGGGCTGGAAATAGAGGAAAAATCTACGAAAATTATAGGAAAAGTATAGGAAAAATATAGGAGGAAAAAAATAGAGGGAAACCCTAGGCTTTTATTTTTCACAAGGTCGTGTTTGCCCAAAAGCGGTTCCACGTTCCAATGTCCTGTCTTAAAGTCTCCGTTTTAAAGAGCCGAAAATACACACACACACAGTCAGTCCGTGTCCTTGTCCTTGTCGTCCTTTACCGCGTCTTCCGGAAGTGGCGATGATAACACGCCGAAAAGGAAATGAACACTTTTTTGGGCAATGGGGCGCAACGGAGTTACTATAAACATCAACAACAACACGGAGACTCGCGAATGACTAAATGTAACTCACAATAATTGCCACGAATTGGGAAAAGCCCTCACTTATGCATTGATATATTTTCTATATTTTGTTTTATGTTAATGCTTTACTATAAAATATATTTAAGCCTGGCCATAGTTAGCATGAATTGTGGGAGAAATATCATTGTTTTATTGGGTTATTAGAAGACTTTTTGTTCTTAGTTAAATGTTTTTTGAATTAAAAAAAAAAACAATAACTTTCTGTATATACATTAAAATCTAAACAATAATAATATACATAATAAGACAATAATAATAATAAGAATAATATAAATAAAAAAGATCTTCTTTATTTAGTTACTTCCATATATCTGTGCATATTCTTGCTATAAAATGTACTATAAACATCTTTAAGAACAATAGCAATTGTAAATAATTGTAAATAATAGTAAATAATTGTAAACCCTTGTAAATCTATTGTAAATCCTTTCTGAGAGTATATAATAAAATATTTCAGTTTCTGAAATTGTAAATCCTATGAAATTATTTTGGAAAACTATGTTAATTGATTTCAAATCTTTAGCATTTCCTCTCGATTACTTAATGCCAGGAAAGGGTATCTAGCAAGTGAGTCCTTCCATCAACACTCGGTTATCTTCGCCTGTGACCTCTGCCCTACACGCCGAACCGGTTCACCTTCGCCCCACCAGCCCCGCCCTGTCGCGTCGTCAGCCTTTGGGCGTAAATTTTATTGAGGTCGAATTGAAAATGTGGCCAAGGGGAGGGTAGTGGTCGGAAAACGAGGGGTTCGGCGGCAAGGCGGAGGCTGTTGCCTGTTGTCTGTTGTGTCTGAGAGCTGGGAACGACAAATGTAACGAAAAATTAAAAGCATTTTATGCGCAAATGGCGCGCGGCATTTAAAACGAATGCGAAATATGGTAACACGCGATTTGGCGGCCCCCAGCTGACAATCGCAGTCCTCTTCGGCCGCCCCTTTCCCCTTTTTCATGGTTTTCCCAGCCACACCCCCTTTTGGTTTTCCCCCACTCTCCTTCTCCCCCCCATTCCGCTCGTCGCCGAGTGCGTATAATTTATGTGGCATTTAATGAAAACGGAATTGAAATTTAGTGCGAATTTATTAAATGATTTTAAATTGATGTTGGCCTCTGGACCGCATGGCAGCTTCTGTCTCCCTCCCTCAGCCCCCCCAAAAACATTTAAATTATTGGCTCTCCGCGGCTGAGTTTTGATGATGAAAGCCGGGGGTGGGGTGGGGTGGAGCAGGGGAAGAAGCGAGATAATTGCATTTTGAAAATGCGATTGAAAAGCGACGAAACCCAAATACATACAGATACAAAATGTATTATATACAGATAAGTTCCGCTGAATGTATTTTTGTAGCCTAGACAAAAGATCAATTGCATAAATATTATAAGTATCTATTAATAGAAATAATAATGGAGACTAAGCAAAGAAAGCTAATTTAAGGAAACAGAAGTTGGCATACCATTTCAGCTCAAAAAAATAGCCAAAAATGCATTTTAATTTCCTTTCTAGTTTTTTATTAGGTGGAAAATACAACTTAATAAATTTTATTTTTAATTTTTGACAATTTTAATGATGTAGTTCATCAGTTGGGCTAACAATAAACGGAAGTAGCTGTAGGCCAGTGGCCAGTGGAGATGCGTTGGGGGTTGACAGAGTTCCTCAAACACGTTGGCAAATCCAGCTCAATGGTCGGTAAGCTGACCGGAAACCGAAAATGCCAACTGGGCTGAAAGTGAAAATTGAGCATTAATTAAATTTAAAGCGTCCCTGTGACCGCGCATCATTAGAGACGTACAATTAATGCGAATATTGTTGCATTTGCTGGGCGGGCGGTCGTCTGGCATCCGTGACCCGAGCCGGGGGGATTCCCTTCCACCGGCGCGACCGCAAAAGGTAAACTTGCCGATCAATTTTTGTGCCCGCCCCTCGTTCTGCCGGCGGCTCGTGTGTGCAATTAAATTGTATAATTTTACAAAATTAACAAACAAACAATGTGAAAAATTGAAAAATCCGTGGGCAAACAAGGGGTTAACATATGTGTGCATGTCCGCTTGCTGGTGTGTGTGTGTGTGTGTTTACACCTGGCATTAATCACGCACATTGCACCCGAATCGGAATAATTTCAGGTGCTATTAATTTAAAAAGAAAGAACCCTTAATTATTCACATAAATAATGTAATGTGAACGGGGGTGGCCGTCGACGGCGGCCAACAGAAAAACGCGGAAAATACACACACTTCATTATTCACTATTTGTCAAACATTCCATCAGACTCGTATTTCGATGATGTTATAATGGTTTTTTTTTATCAAACAAAGATAAGAAAATGTATAAAAGTTTATAACGATCCCCAAAGATCTTTTAAATATACCATTATCCTGAAATAAAATTACTTTCGAACACAGTTTGCTAGTTTTTTCTTCGTTTTTGGGTGAGTTTCCCAGTTTAGTTGGGTATTTTACGTAAGGGAAACATCTCCGACCCGATAACCCATTTATATTCTTGATCAGCATCATCAGCCGAATCAATCTAGCCATTATTTGAATGCAGAAAAGTTTGCTTAAATGAACTAAAACGAAAAAACCAAAGCAGACTGAAATCGGTTAGAAATTGAATGCAGAAAAGTTCTACTTGAAAAACCAAGAAGAAAAAACCAAACCGGACTGAAATCAGTTGAGTTTAAGCCAAGTTACGATCAAAAAACCATGCGATTTTTGGGACAAAAAAAAATTTAATCGTCAAAATTTAAAAAAAAAATGGAAAAACTTAGAAATCAAATGCAGAATGCAGAAATGTTTTCCTTTGAAAACCAAGAAGAAAAAACCAAACCGGACTGAAATCGGTTGAGTTTAAGCCAAGTTATGAACAAAAAACAATTAAAAGTCTTAAGTAAAAAATGTTACTAATTTTTTCAAAATACAGTAAGGTGTTGCCTATTGCAATATTGCGACAAAAAGTCACCTTACTACCTGTGATGCTCAAATTAGGAGATTTCTTAACCTTTCTGGGGTAAATAACTCTATGAATATCAAATACTTTCATTATTAATTCTCCGTTTCCCAATTTCAGCTAACATGCGAACAAACCAGGACAGAAACTGGTATAAACAAAATATGTGTGTCTCAATCTTGAGATGAGCAGATTCACAGCTCTGAGTGAATATCTCCATTAAGTAAGCAATTAATATTTACAGAAAAGAAAAATTAATATTTACAGCATACTTAATCAGCAGAAAATAAGGCAGTCAAACAATTGATTAAGCAGGGCTGCCCGTGCCTGATTTTCCATAGGGCCTGTGGCAAAATTTCCAAATGACAGCTATTTGCCGAATCATTAAGTCCGTCTGCGGCATATTGACAACACTTATGCCCCATCATTCCCGCCATTTGGCCATTATGGCCAACTCGATCGCATTGTGGTAACATTTTTGGGGAGAACGAAAAAAAAAGGGAACGGGCACCATGGCAAGTGGCAAATGAAAAGTGAAAACCGGTCAACAAGAGTTGCCCCATAAAAGCCGCAATGCTCCAACAAATGACAACAATTGACCAGCGGACCAGTTCACACCCCGGCCAGAAGCCATGGGATAAGCGGCTCCCTTCGACCAGGCCGACCCAGTGGACGACTTCCCATTTAATTCCGAAAATGCCGCCGCCGCAAAATGTGAGTTATTAAAATTGTCGACTATTTGTTTGCATTCTGCACAGACCCCTGGAAATACCTTGTGCCCAAGCCGCCTTTCCCACTTTTTTTCTCTCTCCACTTTTATTGTTATTTGCATTTGGCGTTGCCTTTTGTTTATTTTCCGTACTGCAACTTGCATATTGCATATTGCAGGGGAAAGGCAACGGGCAGAGGATGAGCAGTGTGCCAGTTTTTATTCCTTATCCTTCGTTTTTTTGTTTTTTTGTAGGATGCGGCGAGCCTAAATATGTTTTATGCTCTCATTCGAATGCCAGAAGTCTGCAGTGGAAATAAAGGCAAGAGAGGTGACTCCCAATACATTTCCCCCATCCTTTTGCTGCCAAAATCAAGTATAAGCCATTAAAATCTTGCAGGAATTAAAAGTGCCAGTGGTGAGAGCTTAATAAAGTGCCTGCCAGCCTGATCGGGCGATCGGGAATGCAAGAGCAATTTTTATTTGAAACCAGGACCATGTTCATGTCCATGTCCAAGCGTTTTGCTTGACAACCCGTCAACGTGGCTGTCTGGATTTTGGTGCTTGCCCCCTGGCTGACTTCTAATGGCAGCCACACACATATGTATGGTACACTCATATGGATATGTGCTGGCTGCCAGGACAACTCGCCTGAGTCCGTCCCCCCCAAGTCCGGCATTCATTATTGCTCGCCACTCCGTGCACTCTCTGCCTCTGTATCCATCTCCATCTTCGCCTGCATTGTGGCACTTATTAAAAATTTTCTGGTACTTTTTTTGTCTTTTTTTTTCTGTTCTCCTTGGAACCTTGGGGGGGTTACACAGCCACCCAAGGGGCTGACATTGGGGGTGAATTTTTTTGGGCGGGCTTCTAGCCGCATCTCCGCCTTTGTTTATTTATCTTTTCGCTCGGTTTCGAATAACAAATCCTTTTGGCTTTACACATATTATACCCCTGCTAGTCAGCCACCCCGCAGCTTTCCCCGGCTCGCAGCCGGATTTTCCATTTTTCCCAGGCCCCGGCTGTCATTGTGCAACGTGCAGGCACAAGGCACAAGGCACAAGGCAGGCTGCAGCCGTTGCAGTTGACTCCACTTTTGTCAAACGTATTGTTTTAAGCTCCGGGATCCACGTCCAGGATCCTCACTCCACCCCCCGTATTTTCCGATCCCAATTCGTTGCCGGTTGGTTTTTCTTCTTTCCCCTCTCCGTAGGGCTTTCCACTGCGTGTTTCTTTTCCTTTCTGCATTTCTGCCCTTCTTTCCTTTTCCCGTTTTGTTTTTTTTGTTCGCTTTTTTTTATTGTTTGCCACAGATTGTCATAGATACAGATACACAAACGTAGCTTCCCTTTCCCGGCTTTCCTTTTTTTTCGCCTCTCTTGGATACATTTTATTGTTTTTGCTGTGTGGCGGCGCTTCTTCATCAATCTTGGTTGCTTTTTATACTGTCGCACCAGAGGCGTAGAAGGGGGGGGATGAAGGTGGGGCTAGGCAGATTTTCTATTGTCATTGTCGCGTTTGTCTCGCCTCTAACAACAATTTTGCATTCGTTCATTGTTGTATTTCGGTTTTTATACTTACATTGTCCTTTCTCTACTTGTCGCTGTTGTTGTTGTCTAACTGCATAAATGTCAGCATCAGGCCATTGTCTCGTCCTGGCATGGGCTTGTGGTTCCAAAACTCATTACAACAACTCCATCATCGGCGTCATTAGTGACATTCGCATTCGCAAATAACATCATCATCATCATCATCGTCGTCCTCTCTTACAGGTTTCCATTTTGTATATGTGTACATATAGCACTTTGGTCACACTGTTTCAGGTTATTTATATGTATATATTCAGTGCTTATATGTTTATTTGATTCTGCCACTATTATTTGCTTTTCTTGACAAACTTTTTCCCAGTTATAAACTCTTCCCTTTATACAAAACAAATTAGAAAAAAAAACTCTGATCTGGTCACTCTGTTTAGGCTGCGGCCTCAAATGTGCATTAAGATTAAAAAGGATTGATTGGTAGCTGGCCTTTTTTAAGCGCGTTTTTTTTTTTAATTCTCCACCATGCTTTCTTCCGATCCTGCAGCGCCTGAAATCCGCTTTCGATGCGTGCCAGCTCCTTATCGAGAGATTCCGGTTCGGTCACACTGGCATCAAGTGTGCCCCCTAAGCAGCTTTGCTCCTTGGACGACCTGCTGGCTCCTTCCTGGCGTCGCCTTCTCCGTATCGCTTTGGGTGGCAAGTACAAGGACAAGCCTGGACTTAAGCCTGTCAAACTGTTGCACCTTAAATTGTGTGGTTCCTCAGCTACCGAGTCTCTGCATTCTCCCGTTTCTCTTGGTTCTCCCGGTTCTCCTGATTCTCCCAATTCCGGATTGCCTGGCTACCCTGCTCGTAGGTCCGCCCGAGTCAGAGTCTGGTTGCGGCTCTTATCGCGTCGCCAGTCTGCGCTTCACGCTCCAGAAGCGAAACCGGATGTGACATCCTTTTAAAGTCGGAAGTACTTATGCTTAAGCGTGCGTCGCCTCGTCCTCGTCCTCGTGCTGGTACTCCAGGACCTGTTCCGCCGGCCTGTCAAGCTGAAATGCCTTCCACCTTTCCGCCACCGCCACCGCCAACGCCAACTCCTACGCCGGCAGTCGATGTCCTGCAGAAAAACCCTTAACCATCGTCTCGTCGGCTGTCTTGCGTCATTTTTGTGCTACTTAAAAATTGTTGGCAACATTAAAAACGCCACCAGCTGCCCTCCGTCCTCGTGCTCGTCCTCCTGCTCGTCCTCCTGCTTGTCCTCCTGCTCGTCCTCATTCTCTGCTTCCACAATTTGGACGAGGGCCAGGCCAATATGATGGCTCCTTGTCGCGAATACATAATATGGACAGGGGACAGGGAACTGGGGACAAAGGACAAAGAACTCCCACTGTGATGTAAGAATAAAGGCAGGATAAAGCTGCACACCAAGCTGGCGCAGTTGAATGATCCTTCAATGAGATCGCTGATGCAATTGAAAGGCTTAAGCTATTGATACCTTAACCCTATATTTACTCGGAGTAATCCAGGATTTAGAACCCAAGTCAAGTCCTTTTCGAAAACGAAACAACAAAAAGGCAAAATGGGTTAAGATACTAAATAAATAAGAACTGCATGGTAGAGGAATAAAACTTGATATTCGCCAGCAAGAAGAACATTTAGTAACAACCCATTCCGGCCAAGGTCCTAACACTCCACAACTCTTGGCGCAAAACGCTTTACGCCCGCCCATGCGGTGCTCGGTGTCTTTACGGCTATTTAAGTGCCGTGCTCCCCAGCCGGAATCGAATGGAATGCCCGGCTCAGTTCGGTCTGCCTCGGTTCGGTTCGGTTCGGTTCAGTTGCCTTCGATCCGGAGTCCGGAGAGTGGTCCTGCGGCAGGACGGACAGAGTCCGGTGTTTCGTATTTATTGGAAACAGACACGCGACCGCTGCATATTTTATAAGGGCGCTAATGTCGGATGGTGCTGGGAGGGCTCACCCCCGGAGCTCTCTCGTTACAAATTGTAATAAACCTGCACATCCGCTGCCATTAAGTGACTTCTAATCAACTTTATGGCATCTTTTTTTTCTGCTGCTCAGCCGTTTGGGCAGGTGAGCTTGGGGCCAGGTGGTAATGATTCAATAACATTTGGCGGGTGCGAGACAACCGACATTAATGTGGTTACTTTCACTTATATTCCTGGGTGAGGATACAAGGGAGGCGACTTTTATGCACAGAGAGAAGTAAGGAGAGTTGTGGAATTACTTGGAAAAAATATCTGAAAGTAGGTTTGATACAAATTAAATTTGTGCAAAACCATGAAACTTATTAAAAATATTTTAAATAAACTTTCCTTTGTTTTAAATTTATAGAATTAATCATTAAGGTTTGGAAATTCAGACTTTCCCTCCCCCTTTTCCTTGCAGTGCCGCCTTCTTAGACCGCCGCTCAATTGTTGCGTGACTTTCAATTTGTAAAACATTCTCGCTTTTAATGGGGCAACGGTCAGTCAGTCAGCCAGCCAGCCAGCCAGCGGGTGTCCCTAATGTATGCCATGATTTTGCGCCCCGCCTCTGGCCTTTAAACCTAATCAATTTGGCTGTCTGGGCGACAGGGCCGGCAACCGGAAGCTGAAGTTCGAGTCGCAGTCGAGAACGAGAATCGGTCCCGGGTCCCGATTCCCTGGCATTAAAAGCAGTCATTAACTTTTAAATGAAGCGGCGGAAACGAGATAAGCACGTGAAGCGTCAGGGGGTGGGGGGAACTGTTGGGGTATAACCCCAACCCTCTTGCTGCTGCTGCAGCTGCTGACACGCCCCCAACGTCACCGCTCACAAATGACCCATAATTATTCAATAAGAAATAATAAAGAATGGGGTTGGCGGAAAAGGGGGTCTGCCACATATTTCCATTGATGGACAGGCCATGGTTCTGGGCCCGAGGAGGGGTGCCAACCAGGGGGGGGAAGGGATGCACAGAAAAAAAATTATATGAGTACATTTGATTTGAAATAAGCTGGCTAAGGCTTGTGGCGCAAAATGAAATGCAAATATTAAATAAAGAAGTATCAAAAAAGAAACGTTGGTAATAATTTAATAATAAATTTACACATCTCTTAAATTTAATACTAGTTTTCTTATATATTCTTAATAACATTCTTTATTTTAAATTTATTTTATCAGAGCTAAAAACCTGGTAAGACACTTTAAAAATGTTTCCAAAAAAAAATAAAATGTGACTTTGTAAGAAGAAAACAAATGTACTTTAACTTTGTAACCATATAAATTACATTGCTTTAAGAATTATTTTGCAGGATTTTATATATTATATATTTATTTAGTATTTTATTTTTATTTTATTTATATTTATTTAAATACACATTTTTTCCTTCAGTGTTGCCCCCATCGGTATTCGTTGTTGACGTTGGCCCAGGCCAAATGATTGTTGCGTGACTGGCAAGTTTTTTTCAATGAAAATTCCTTAATTTGCCAGGCCATAAGGCCCCGCCCCCCCTTTACACTACGCCCCCGTGACCCCTGACCCCTGACCACTGGCCCAATGTTGTCGCTGTTAAGTAGTTACATTTTGTAGCGATTTGCCCGACAACACCAATAAAGCCTCCGACCGACCGACCGAACGAACACCCCAGTGCCAAGGGACGAGAAAAAAAAAGGAAACAGGAGACGAGGTCCCTTGATTCCCGGACATCAAATTATTGAGGGGGTGGGAGGGGGTAAGGTCGGCGAAAGTCGGAAAAGTCGGGAAAGTCGACACCTCTGTCACTCACACTGTCTGTTAGACGGGAAATGCCGCGGTTATCGGTTAGGGAGTAACAACAAAAATAGCTCACAAAAAAAAATAAATAATAATAAAAGCGGAAGACGGAGAGCAAGTGAAGAACTTGAGGTGTAATACCACCTCGATCCTGGGGAAATACCTTATGATATGGCAGAAGTGTGACCTTTTTAAAGCTGGAATTTTCCTCACAGACTCACAGTATTTTTTGTTGGGTCTTTTCTTAAATGTCTCTCAAAGGCTTTAGTTGAATATAAATTATTTATTCTCTTATATTTATAGCGAGGAAAAGTTTGAATAATCCCAGATAGTAACATAAACTTTTTAATTTTTTTAAAAGCATTTACTTTCGTTAATTTGCTTAATTTGCGGCCATTTTTAATTAACTCTTTCAACCCCAAATCCCATTTGGCCAAAGAAACCCTTTCAAACTCAAATCTCTTTGAGGTTTCGAGTGAAAATCATAAAAACTAATTGCCAACTATGGTATGTGTATGTGTGGAATTTACAAGTGGCAAAATCCCTACTCATTAATGTTAATATATATATAATTTTTTTTGGACCACAATAAACCGAATGTAATCGTTGGAATATAATGAACAATGCGTGAAACCCAATGCCCCTGCCAACCGCAACTATGAAAACTTTTTGAATTGCTTATTTTTGTTGGTACAGTGGAGGTCAACAATATAGCACTGAGCATACAAAATAATAGTTGATTCAATATAAATGTATAATCTGCGTTCTTTTATGAGTCAAATCCTTGCCTTAAAATAAGAATTAGTACAAAATTCAATGCAAACTCTGGGCTATCAAATATTATTGCCAAGTTACTAGATAAACTGTAAGTAAAGACCACAAAATATATACAAATTGTTCAGTTAAGCTTGTTCCTAAAGCTCTGATGGAATCATATTTCAAACTGATAGGAGTCAGAGACTTCTGAGAACTCCAGGAACTCCTTGCCTTTCAGGCCTCAAGCCACTCACCTTCTGGTCTCCGGTGTCCTGTGATTATGTGACATGTGCTGTCATCTGCCCCGGAATCCGTGTATCCCTGTATCCGTATCCGTGTCCAAATCAGATGCGAGATGTTTATTGTTTTTGGGGGGGGGGCAACACACCCACACACACGCACTGCTCCCTGCGGATAATGCACAGCGGCGAGTCCTGTCGAGTCCTTTGTTATGCAAAAGTGGGGGTGGCATTGAGGGATTGCGACGAGTATTTAGTGTCACATCATTAAAATCGACAAACAACTTTCGGGAAACAACAATTCAGCAGAAACTACACCGAAACTTAAGACCCCCTTCCCCTTCGGCTTCGCCTTTGCCTTTGCCTGCCGCCTATCCGTTTACCAGTGAAAATCTACAAAATTAATGAGTCATCGTAAAAGTTAACAACTTGCACAAAATTGTTTATCTAGAGTGCTAAGCTCCCCGTTGGCAACTCTATAAATTGATGTCCTCGATTGGATTGCTCCCAGCCAAAGGATCCGGGGTTACGGGGTTCCGGCAACACGGGAACACGCAGACGTAATCACTTTTTAAGTGTTAGACAATTTATGATACATGAAAATGTTCTTCCTGCTTAGCAGCACACACACACACGCACACAGAGAAGCACACCTTTTCAGAATTTTCCGGAGAAAAGCTGCTGCCGCCGTGGGGAAAGTGGCAACGAGGCAGGCTGGCAGTAAGACTCAAAGATTACTTTGGGCTCGGTTTGGCTCCTCAAAGGGTTTTCCCACCGCTACCCAAACCCTTTTGGAAAATACTACACTGAGCAAAATGTATTAATTAAACAATAATTAATTATTATAAATAAAAAAAATTAATTTTAAATTAAAAAAAACTTGAACAAAAACTATGGAGATTTCTTTAAGAACAAATACAGTTTACTAATAGCTCTAATAACTCTTTAAAATAATAAAGAATAATGCTTAAACATAAAAAAAACAAACTCTTGCAATTATTTACTTTTAATATATTTGTTTTCTATTTATATTAATTAAATAAGTAAAGTTTACAACAAAATATAAACCAAAGAAAGCTTAATTTCAAGGAAATTATCATGAAAACCTGCAAACAAAAATTGAAATACATTTTTTTAACACATTTTTATATTGTCAAAATAAATTTCTTGGTACAAAATTGCAATTATTTACTTTTAATATACATATTTTTTAGTTATATTAATTAAACAAGTAAACTTTACCACAAGATAAAAAATAAAGAAATCTTCATTTAAAAGAAATTATCATAAAAAACTGCAAACAAAAATTGAAATAAATTTATTTAACACATTGTCATATTTTCTAATGTATTTTCTTGCTTAAAAATGAATTCTCCGCCTCTGTATCTGGACTCTTCGCTCAGTGTACGCCCCACCGAGTGTGAGTGTGTGTGTGTTGTCAGCGCAATAAACACCTCAAAGTTGATGACATTTCATTAAGATCAAGGTGTGGGCACGCTGGCACGCTGGGGCCGAGGGGCGTGGCAAATGAATTTACTTATGGAGCATGAAAGTGGGTTTCTTTGGTTACTTTCGGGGGCAATGGTAACCCAACCAGGCAGGCCCTAAACAGCCCCCCGAAAACCGCCTGAGAACCCCAGCCATTTCCCCCCAAACCCGGAGACATTGATGAGAATTTTCGTGTTCATTTGGTGAAAAGGTTTGCCGCCGTCGACGACGCATTGAATTTCATTAAAACAAGCGCAAAAGTGCTTTTCCGCCCCCCGCTTTTCCACACATGCCACGGACGACGACTTATGATGGGCCGCGGAGAAGCAGAAGATCCTGCGAGAAGGACTCTCGCTCTCATCGCGACTCGCCTGACTAAGTGTTGCCTCCTTTTTGCCTTTATTGGTCTCCTTGATTTGCCTAAGTGATGTGTGTGTGTGTGTGCGGGGGAAAGGCGTGAAAACGCATGGATAGCGGGGGGTGGGGGGAAACGCACTTTAGGCACCTGCCTGATAAGTGAATTTTCCGGCCAGGAAAGCCAAGGAGCCAAAGAGACTACGACTTTGATTGCAAAAGCCGCAGTTATTTAAGTTATTTAACGCTCCCTTTGCTCTGGCTGCAATTTTAATTATATTCCCGGGAGGGAGGGGGAATGAGGGGAAAGAGGTCTCCATTTTAGTCAATTAATATTGAATATATGGTTTTAGAGGCTTACTAATTGGTTAATCAATTAGTTAACAAGTATAGTTAAGATGAAAAGCTAAACTAAGAGAATCTAATGGATTATTTTTAAATGAATATTTTATTTTTCGTTCTAAGGTTCGAATTATATCAAGGTAAGTTTAAGTTGAAATATAATATGAAATTATAAAAAATTAAAATTAATATTATATATTTTAAAATAGTATTTTTTGTTTTATATAATATAAAGGAAAGAAATCTTATTCCCAAATCAGCCCTAATTGCTATGAGAAACGGACAATTTCATTGCGATTTTTGGGTAAAGTCCTCTTGGGACAATCTTGTTATTTTTATAGGAAAAACCTAGGGTTTTATATTGACATTTGAAGTAAAAGTTCAGGATTAACTTTGGTACGAGCTCTTCCAAGGAAATGATTTTCGAGAAGACATTAAAAATACCCTTCTAACGAATTAAGAAAACGCTTTTCCAATGTTTAGCCTCAATTAGTGTTAGTTAAGATATAGTTAAGTAGACAGTTAAGGTTATACAGTTGACGATATATATATTAAAATAAATAAATATATTTTTAAGAATTTAATTTAGGCATTTATAGTAGAGTCCCAAAAATACTTATTTAATAAAAATGTATATATCCTAAAGGCCTTAGTCGCTCTGTCTTAACGCCTTTTAATAAGAAATTGTATTTGTTATTACAATAAAAAAAATAATATGAATTAGTATTTAAAATGTATGAAAGAAAACTAATGACCTATACAATTATTAGCTATTAAGTTCTTTTTATATATTTCTTAATATATATTAAAAAAATTTGGTATCGGTTTTATTTTTTTGTTGCTTCATTATTGCTTAATTAATAAAATAGAAAAATAGTAGGAAAACCCAAAATCATGCCTTCTCTCTCAAAAATATATTAACTAACATAACATTAATAAATTCCCGAAGTTAACTTAGGTTCTTGTTATAAAAATATACTCTTGGTGGAGAAATGAAGGTAAAACCCTTGAAGAAAACTTAAATTTGTCTTTATATATTTTATAACAATCGTTACCTTTCGATTGACGACTTTAAGCCCATGTTTTTAATTCCCATAAGCTATAAAAAGCTATATAGCATACTTTATTGTTTATATTTATTATTAATATACCCTGGCACATTCATAATTTGTGCACTGAACTGCCAGTTAAATATTTTTTGGTGGCATTGGCATCGTTGAGCCCTTCACTGGCAGCAACTCGCCGGGAATAATAATGAATAATGCCAATCGAGATGCTCACTTACCTGGTCACTAATTCGTTTCGATTTAAATCTCGGTAATGATCCGGCTGAATGCACTTGCAGTGTGCAGCCTCTGCTGCTCTGTTCAATTAACCGATGAGTGCATCCTGATGCCTTCGCTTCGATTATCCTCTGGCTGTTGTTAGGCTTTAAGGGAACTCTGGCAATCTTTGCTTCCCAATTGTGCTGTAAGAGTAGGAATTATAGTTGTAATCCCTGGTTCCCTGGAGTTAAGAAATCTGCTTACCATTTCTATTATATTCCTGGCTGGCATATATCCTGGCAGAGGCTTGACAATGTTGCTGGCAACATGTTGCCCGCCCAACACTCGGCTAAAACGGCACGAAGCACGCAATCGCCCGACGCGTTATCCTGGCAAACGGCATTCGGTTCGGACTTCGGGCCAACTTCGGGCGATGCGTGGGCTCGTGGGATAACAAACGGGATACGGGACATGGGATAGCGGGAGACATCGGGACAGTGGGACATCGGCAGGATGGCACAGGACATCATCGTGGCTGCCGAAGGACGAGCGCGTTGCGCTAGGTCGGTCCAATGCGAAAGGCGCTTGGCGCGACAGGTTCAGTGCTCGGGCAACTTCCTAGCGCGTCGGTTCAGTTCAGTCGAGTGGATCCATACCGAATCCCAGCCGAATCCTTAGCCTTTACCCAACCAAACCAAACCAAGAGCGGACTCAGAGTTTCCGAAACGATTCTGGAATTCTGCGAGACTTGAAAGAGTCCAGAGCCCCGAGTGGCGCGAAGTGCAAATAGTTACTTTTGTTACTCTTGTCAAAATAAAGAAAATTAAATAATCAAAAAAATAAATAGAATCAAAGAAAGTATAAAGAGAATACCGAAAATAGTTGTATGTTTTTTTTGTTTTTGAAACAAGTGCTTTTCCAAGTTTTTTTCGAGTGCGCTAGCCAGTGTTTTGGGACCCAAATCTCGTCTCGCCTCGACTCGTGTTTATTGTAGAAAGGTAAATACCAATATCCTTTGAAACTACAAAATAATGGGAGTGTGGTGTTATTGATAAGTAATAAACAGTGATGGTTATTTTCCCACATTTTTTCCCCGATCATTTTTGATCTCGCTCGTTGGTAAATCCTTCAGTTTTTCCAGCTCACTCGTCTGGCTGCTGTCCTTGTTCACTTGCCAATTCATAAGGACTTTAATTCAAATATTCATCCCGTTGATTGCAATTCATTGGAGAGGCTTAGTGTCCTCTGAAGATCCTTTCGTGCTGTGCTTTTATCCTTTGCCGTTGGTTAATTGGCCATTTGTGCATTCAGTTAATGTTTTCCTTTTGCTTCTCGAAATTGGTTATTGTTTTGCTTTAATTTTGGGGAATGCATTTATTTATTTTACATTTTATTAGTTCTATTGTTAAGTGAAATTACTTTCGTTTTATTTAAAGTGAAACTTTTGGTTAATTTTTGGAGCAAACTAGGATTTTAAAATATGAGTTTAAACTTAATAATACAAAGTTTTTGATTAATATATTTCATTTACAATTAATTAGTAATTTATTTTGTTGAAATATTTCAATAAATTGTAATTATAAATTAACAATTTGAAAAGTTTAAGCTATTCCTAGATTTATTCTTCTAAAAAGTTTCAAGTTATTTAATTAAACATATTTTAAATTGATTTTATTTTATTGTATATATATATTTTTTATATAGATTTATACTTAAGTATTATAGCTTAATTGTATATGGTATATGGTTTCATAATTTATTTTAAATATATAAATTCATAAATTATTTATAATTGTTTGTATAGTATTATGAAAGCATATATAGTTATGTGTTTATAGTTTCCCTTTCTTCAATTTCAAGCAATTTAAAAGTTAAACAAATCCTTTAAATAAAATCTAATTAAGGAAATATTTTAAATTATTAAAATAACCTTTTTATACATTGAACTTTCTGTTGGGAAATCTCCCTAATACTTATTATTATACGTCGAACTAGTTAATATAATTTAATTATTTTAATTATTTTAATTATAATTTATATATTATTATACGTCGAACTACTAAATATAATTTAATAATATTAATTATTATAGTTATAATTTGCAACAATTAAAATGATGTAAAATATTTATAATGTTTTATCTTCTTTTACCTCAATATTCCTTGCGACATTTTCTAATTTATTTCCCTCACCTCATATAGAGATGAGCCGCCTTGGATTCCCTTTTGCAATTTATGAACTCCTCTGCCACGGCTCTGATCCTCCCTGAACTCGGTGTAACTTTCGGGTTAAGTTATACCCAACTTCCGCCCCTAATCCACATTCCTGGCATCCCTTTTCTTGGGCGCCTGAAACTTTTTTTGCCATCGAACAAAGGGCGCCAAAAATGAGACTGCTGCTGCTGCTGCAGCCTCAAGTTTTTAGTGGGCCGTGATTTATGTTTTATTAATATTAAAAGTGATTTATTAGCCATGAAATTCGTCGTGGGCCAAAGTTCTTGGGGGTAAAGTGTTCATGCTGCATGCGCGATTGTTTAATTACAGGTGGGGGAGAGGCGAGTGAAAGGGATATATTTACCTGCCTGCTGGCTGCTCCGTTGCCAGCAGGATCCATTATCCTTGAGCGCGCGCTCGAGCCGCGCCGCTCATTATCCTGTCCGTCGCCCCGAACTTAAGCTAAACTGCTGCACAACGAGATTAAAATTGTAAATGACAGCCAGACTGACAGGAGCAGGAGCATCTGCTCGTCCTTTAATGCCCATCGTCCTGCACTGTACCGTGGTCCGTTGTCCGTTGTGCGTTGTCCGTGGCCCGTTTGCCGTGATCCCACCCCATTTGCCATCGCATTTTGTCCTGTTTTTAATGAAAATTAATTAATTAAATAACGTTTTTACTCATTCGCCTCGCCTTGCACAGCAATTGTCTTCCTTTGTGCGACCCCCACTCGCCTCCTCCGCCCCGTGTGCGTGTGAGGATGCATTTTATATATTAAATAATGAAGTGTGCACAATGTACAGTGTACAATGTGCAATTTGCAATGTGAACTGTACAAAAAAAAAAGGAAAACGGGACGCACAAAGGGGCAAATGAGTGAGTTTTTGCGGCGACAAAGAATCTGGGCATTTTTGCAAGGATAATGCCAATGACAGGGATATGGGACAGGAGCAGGGGCAGGAACTGGGGAGAGGACTCACCCACACAGCAGCAGCACTCTCCAGCGAAAGTCCCACTTATGGCACACATGAATGTTCAGGCTTTGTGGCAATTAGCAAGAGTGCCTAGTGGAAAAGTGCATTCTTTTTGTGACCATATTAGAATATTAAGAAAGCTATGTGAAACATTGCAAAATGCACACAGAACTATAAACTATTTTCACATATTCGACAGCTTTTTTTTGAGGCTTAATGTGACCGGATGCTGTTTGTGGCAAAATCGCTTAAATAAGTCTCTTTTATTTTTTTGTTTTGTGACAACTGTTGAACTGAAATTGAAATTGAAATTGTTTAGAAAATTAAACGATTTTATAAGGCTCTTAAACAACTACTTAAAATTATATATAGTCTTGAACAATTTCAATAATCTATATTGTATGTTTTATAGTAAAAAAAAATTGTTTGTAGAAAGCACAGTTTTCGATAGAAAACTAAATAAAAATTGTACAAAGGCGTATAAATTATTATAATAAACTTTTTGTTCCACCTAAAGTTTCTACAATTTTTTTTTTAAAACTATATCTTCTGTATTTTTGTTTTCCCTCTGAAATCCTCTACAAATCTACAAAAAATGTGTATAGAACGTACAGTTTTCCATTGATTTTTGATAGCAAAATAAATAATAATTTGACAAAAGTATAGACATTATTATAATGGGCTTTACTTTCTAAATAAACTCTCTACAATTTCTCATTCAAAATTTCTTTTATATTTGTGTTTTCCTTGTAAAATTCTTTATATAGATAATAATTCTTTATCCACAAAAAATGTTTATGGAAAATAACGATTGCATAGATTTTCGATATTTGAATAAATAATTATTTGACAATATTATAATGATTGTTATAATAACCTATAATTTCTAACTGAAATTTCTCTGAAAATATATCTCCTGTATTTTTGTTTTCCTTTTAAAATGCTCAATATAGATTATATTTTTTAAGCTGCAAAAAATTTTAATCGAAAGTAGAGTTTTCTATTGATTTTCTATAGAAAAATAAATAATAATCTGACAAAAGGATAATAATTATTATAATGAGCTTTTATTTAAAACAGAATTCTAAAAATTTCTCAGAAAATATATCTTTTGTATTTCTGTTTTCCTTCTAAAATCCTCTAAATAGATTCTAATTTGGTTTCTCCTTTAATCCCTTAAGTAAACATTTTAAACACTTAATTTCTCTGCGTGCAACTCACCTGCAGCACCTTGAACTCCTGGCTGGCAGTTGTATGGGGCATTTGAAGCCAAAACAAAAGTCATGCACTTCAATTAGCATTAATTTGGGATTCCGGAATTCGAGTCCGTTCGCTTCGCTACGGTTTTGCTCGGCTTGGCTTGGCTTGGTTCACCGGAATCCTCGCTCTCGACTCCTTGACAACTCCCGCATCCACTCCGTCGACTGGGTTAATCAACTAATGCTCCTCCTCGCTCCTCTCTCTCTAGCTTCCTCCTTCCAAATTTGTGGGCCGCATTTTGGATAAATTGAAACATCACTCGTATTTCATATTCAGCATCGACCGAAATAGGTTGTTAATATTCCTCACTTTCGCCAGAGTGCATTTATGCATATATATTTGACTCCGATTTATTGCAACTCCAATACCCTTTTGACTTTAAAGTTAATAATCAACAGCCTTTCGAGTTAATTGTGTGTATTTAAGGATATGAAAAGGAGGTAAAGTCATGCAACTTTTCCCTCAATTATTTCCAAACAGCAGCAGCTAATTGAAATTATTTTCAAGAACTTAAGGATCAGCCATGGCCTGTTGATGAAATGTACGTGTAAATGCCAGTATTTGCTGCACTTCAAGTTGCATATTTCCGCCTGTTTGTGGCAGGAGCCAACTACTCGCTCCTCATTGCTCCCCTTCAATCCCCCTCGCTCCTTCTCGCTCCCATATCGCATTCGCAGGACCCCCGAGCGACTTGCGGAAAATGAACGGCCGCCTGCCTACCGCGGGCTTTCAATCGGCACTAATTATTCGGGAAAGGCGATATGACCGATGACGTGCCCAGCTCACCTCACCTGCAGAACGTCGAATATCTGTCTATGGTACATATGTAACGTTGCATTTGCCCCGAATATACAATGCATTGATTTGGTATTCAATTAAAAACAACAAAAAAAAGAGGAGAAATTAGCATAATATTCTGACAGCTGAATGTGGAGTGTCTGTCGTCCTATGTGGCAGGGATATTTTTGATTTTCCACCAAAAATCGCAATTAAAGGGCATCCATCTTGCCCATATTTTCGGCCTGCCGAAACGGAACAAAGGAAAATTCGAACAGTAATTATGGGAGCAGCGACGCAGCGACGCAGCGGCGCATCGGCAACAAAGGAAATTGGGGAAAACAAAGGACAATGCTGGCCCCTGGTGGGTAGGCTTCAGCGAAATTTAACGAAATTTTCGCACGCAATATTTTCCGGTGGAGACCGAGTTCCGTTTCCGTTTTCAGTTCTCCCTTTTCGCCCCAAAAAAAAAAATCTCCTTTTTCGGTGGCACAAAAGATGATCTCCACGCGATTGCCTTCACTTGTGTTTAATGCAAAATGTCAGAGAATAAATCAGAGCCAAGCACCAAGCACCGATCGAAATGGTATTCAAAATAAGAAAAGCTGAACTTTGAGCTGGGTTTATGATGTGTTTTGCCTTTTGGTTGTTCTCAAAAAAAAATATAGAGAGAGAAAAGCCTGACCGGCTTATAAATGACGTGTCACAGCGAAGCGGAAATAAACACAATTAAAAACGCATCAGTGGCGAAATGGTTACACATGTGTGGCGTTGGTGGGTTAAGAGGGGAGCCCGGAATCGCCCACAAAGCAACCGCAAACAACAGGAACAAAGGCCAGTCGGCAGCGGCAACAAAGAAAGCAACAGCAGCAGCAACACAGCTCACAATAAAGGAAGAAACATTTTCCATATATAAAAAGAAAATTGCACAAACATTTGTGTGGGGGAAATGGTTGCAGTTACTTTAAGTGAAAAAATAATACTGCTGCGAAGAGGCAACGACGTAGAGGCGGCTTATAAAGGGAGGAATGCAGAATATTTTACCAGGCGAGCCACGCTGCGTATGCGTAATGCCAGAACAATTCGACAATTTGAAGGACTTCAGCAGGTACACGAGAGGACACGATTGGCAAGGACACAGGATGGGAATTTGAGAGAGAGACAAGCACACATGAATTGAACAACAGCAACAACTGAACAGGATTACATATCCTCCATCAGGAATAAAAGATGCAGCGAATGCATCATTTGCCATAACAACTTTTCCTGCAAACTGCATTATGCCTCGTAATTGGCTTATTAATATTGTTTTTCCCTTCAAGTACGTCCGTGTTGTGTTGCCAAGAGAGCTGAGTAAAAAATAATAATGCAAATCTGAGGAAATTGCAAGAGCTCACATATCATGATGGCAATAACATGCAGATCAGGGGAAAATAATTTGTAACAGCAAGCAGGCTGCGCTATTTACAATTTCGAATCGAATTCCAGGTAAAGTAGGCTTGTGCTTGACCTGCTACCCGCTTCACTCGTTCCAGTTGCCAGTGATCCCCGAGCATTCCTAGAGACCGGAGCTCTACCAGCTGCTGTTGTGTGTGCCTATAAATAAATCAACTAAATTAATCCGAAAATTCAAGATGAACTTGTGCTTGCTTTTGTGGCTGCTGCTGCTACCGTTCCTGTCCACCGGTTATGGTGGCATTTACAACGTTGACTTGTCCACCGTGGAGGTGCCCACCGATGACCTGCACAGCGAGGCCGACTCCGGCCTGAAGATTTACTCCACTGGTTCTAAGATAAATCCGTTTAGCCTGTTGGAGCCCAGTGATGATGAAGAGCAATCCTTCCTGGGCACCACATTCTTCCAGGGTCCGCGCAAGGATTGCTTCACCTTGGAGGAGATTGCTTTGCTGCGTGCCCGTCAGGGCTTTGAGTTGCTGGTGCCAAAGTCATATCCCAAACATCAATTCAACAACGGCCTAGTTCTCCTGCTGGTCCGCTACTGGAACGCCGTCAATCAGATCGTATACCAAATGTCGGACCAGAAGACCGAACGCCTGCTGGAGGACTCCTTCTATGACACTCTGGGCGCATATTGTCGCTACTACCTATTGCCCGTGGCCCAGGTTTCCTACTATGCCGGCCATGTCTCCCTCAATACCATGGAGCATCTGGGCAACATCAAGCGCGAGTGCCACGACGTTCTCAATACAAATGGCGATGGCTGGCGTATGCCCCCGTATATGAATATTACGGAGCAACTGCAGAACGTGGAGATCGAACCGACTAGGTTGGAAATGGAGGCGGCCAGCCATCTTCCCGATGGCAGCAACATTTGCGATCACTTGGATCTGGGTAGCATTGGGCCGGAGTCGGTGAAGGGCCAGTTGCTTTTGCCGCTCCCGAAGCTGGATCCGCTGGATAGTAAGGGTCACCTGACCAACATATTTCTGCCCTTCCGCGATAACATCGTCTGCAGCTGGCGTTCATCGAACGCTGCCACCGAACTGAAGCGATTCGTGGGAACCGTAAATGCCTGTCACTCGCTGCTAAAGCTCAACCCGACCTTTTACAATCGCAAGCTGCTCGAATGGATGCAGGATTTTGTGCCGCTGCACATGTTAGATGAACAGTTCTATGCCGGCCTGGGAGGAATCCTGCAGCTGCAGGAGAGTCTGGTGAAGACCGTTCAGGTGGAGGCAAAAGATCATTCCGGCAAAATGGGTCGCTCCATTCCCCTCTGGCGGGAAGAGGATGAAAAAGCGGAAGAAAAAGCGGATGATAGTCCGTACCTGAACGAAAAGATTTACGTTGGAGCTACCATAGTGCTCACCGTGGTTTTTCTAATCGTGGTGTTTGCCCTCAACTGCGGTCGCATTTTCACCGAAAAGAAACAGAAGGAAGACAAAACTCCCCTTGGATCTGAAGATTTAGAACTGGGTGAGATCTCCATCATGTCCAAGCCGAAGCGATCCAAGAGGGAGAAGAAGGTCACAATTGAGACGCCAATGTCGCCGCTTAAGGTGACCAGCGAAAGACGCTACTACGGCCATTTGGCCAGATCCGTGTCGACTGATGGTAGGTTCTTAGTGGAATATCCGCCTCATTAACTTAATTCCTTTCTACTGTGCATAACAGACTGTTCCACCTCCACTTTGGGCTATCAGTTTAAGCAAAAGATCATGCCATTTCGCTTCGATGGCCCTGCAGATAGAGTCCGCAAGAGTTACAAATATGCAACCTTGGAGGAAGACTTGCCACCTTGCTCGGAGCGCCAGCGCAAGGAGACGAAGAAGTCGGGCCGTGGCAAGTAATCAGCGGTGTTGAAAGCTGTTTGTGGATTTGGGTAACATCAGCAGACTAAACACACCCACACGGTATCAACATGGACTTGGGATACATCAGCAAGCACACATCATCACAGGATCATGTTGGACTTGGGATACAGCTGCAGGCACACACCATCACAGGATCATCCACCCATCATCACTTTGTTCGTTTTACAAAAATTTCTATATACACTGCGAGCTTTTCCAGCCTATATATTTTGAGGTGCGCAATGGAAAGTTCTTTGTTTATTTTATACAACCTACAAAAATTAATCCAAAATTGTAACAGCGTTCAAATTAAAAATGTTAAACCCCCAAAAGTGATTTCTTTACGTTTGAATGAGGTTCCTGAAATATGTAACTAACCTACCTAATAACCTACCTTAGTCACCCACCTTGAGGACTCAATCGAACTCTGTCATATGTGTGTGGCCATGTCCTTGCACGCCACCTTCGAGTCCCAGTTGGTAGCATGTTTAGCTGCCATAAGCCAGTTGTTCGGATCATTTACACAACATTTGCATCGAGGGATATACAGGGGAACAGGTATTGATAGGAACTTTATTTCGGAGCCACTCACCCACCACTTGAATGAATGGTGATTTCAGTCCGCCAAAAATGTCGACACAAATATGCATTTGAATATCAACAATAAAAGACGAAAGCGAACAAGACAGCGAACAACTTAATGCACGCATATTAAGTCTATTAAATACACACACGGTGTGTGTGTGTGCTGTGCTTCTATGGTTATATATATATATATATATTTAATATCTCTGGCAAGTGGCTCCTTGAACTGAACGGAAGCCCGGCAAGGCTTTAAGCCGCATTCGGCTTGTGGCTTCTTGGCAAACGATATAAGCCTTCGGGCTGTTATGTTTAGGCCCGGTTTGGTTATCCCCTTGATATTTCACACTTTCTCGCAAATATTTGTGCAGCCAGGCGGAGAGAGCTTAGCATTTGGCATAATTTAACCAAGATTAAATCAATATTAATATTTCAACTTGCTGACTTCCGGTCGAGATGGTCGGACTTGCGAAGGAGTTGGAAATAAAAGCGGAAAAATGGGAAGTCCGAGAAATTAAATAATGAAATTTGTATATGTATGTATATAAAATATTTTAAATATTTTTTAGGTTTTATTATTGAGATATTTGTAACAGTTTTTCGTTCATTTTTATGTTGGTTTAAGAACAAGAAATATATTGAATTAAATGGAAGTACAATTAAATATTCATTATAAAATACGAGTTATATTTTCTCTACAAAATAATAAAATATTTGTTTATTTTATAATTTATTATATGATTTATGAACGTAGTTAATAATATTTTAATAAATATAAATATAATCTCCACAAAAGCAAGAATTCAAAATACTTAAAGAGGGTTTTGCACTGCCACCACTAGGGTTTATTGTGCCAAAAATACTTGGTAATATATTTATGTAAATAATGAATAAAAAATCCTCACTAGTTTCCCTCATAAATAAGTATAGTTTTCTCTATTATATTGACTACCATTCTTTATTATTTAAAACACTTTCTAGTTAGTTCAAAAACCTAAGCTCACCTTCAGTTCTCCCCTTTATAAACAATTTTCTTTTATTTTATAAAAGATTTTCTCCCCCGTTTAAAACCTCGAAAAATCGTTTAAAAATATAATTGTTTGCCTGAATGAAATAACCCCTTTGATTGATTTCAGGTATTTATGGTAAAATGAGGTCTCACAATCAATTGGCCATTCAATTTTCCATTTCCATTTGGCTTTCCCCAGTTGGTGTTTATAAATGCGAGTTCTCGTAATATGAAGTAAATTTTGTTGGGCAAATGGCAAGTTCATAGCTGTTGTTGTTGTTTATTATTGTTGTTATTGCCAACTGGCCACGAAATTTAATTAAAACGATTTTCCATTGGCAAACAAAAGCGAAATTCTTGCCATTTTGCAACCCCCCTTCGACACCATTTTTGTGTCGCGGTGTTGCCTCGTTTTGTCATTAATTTAAAAATTTGTCTGAACCCTTTTCAACTGACAAAATCGGGACATGCACGCCCCCTAAAACGCTGCCTCCCTTCCCCCGAATCACACACGCACGCAGACACACACACACATTTCGCATACACACTGGCATATAGCAAACTTTGCTTTCGTTTGAGGTTTTTCGCCCCTCTAATCCAGCTTTCCCCCATTTGGCCAATAGTCATTTTCGTTCTACAAACACGAAAAAGGATGTGTCCTTGTGACGTTGACTCATTGCATTGCACAGCACTCCATCCACACTCTACACAGAGAGAGAGAAACCTAAGAAGGGATGTGTAAGGAAAATATAAATTAACTGAAATAAAAACTAGCTTCAAAAAGGATTCTATGTCAAGCATAAATTTATACTATTGATACTTGTAAAATTCTCAAATTTCCCTCAGTGCACCTTTATCCACATAGCAACAAGTCACAGAGAGAGAGTCATGTTTTGCTTGCCATTTGTCGAGTTGACCTCTCAGCCCTTGCCCTCCTTGCATTGAATGCGACTCAGCTATTTGTAGCATTTAATACATATCCGCATGCCCCAAGTGGTTGCCCCCTGGGTTGACCCCTGCCCAGGTCCCCCCACCCCCACCCCCAGACTGAATCCTTGCTGGTCCTGGCACTTGTCACCACCGCCACACGCACCCACAAATGTGTATGGTGTTGGAGCATAGCCTCTGCCTCAGCTCCTGCTCCCTGCTCCTGGCATATTCTGGTTGATGGACTTGAATGCCAGCAAATTGTTGGGGACTCCGCATCCTGTCATCCCGACAAAGGCAGTCTCTGGCAAACCTAAATCAAATTTTTAAAGACTTGGTGGGTTTATTTTACAGATAAAAAACAAGGAAATGAAATACAGAAAGGGTTTAAATAACTTAAGAAAGAGAGAATAATTACTTAATAATTATTATTATATTTCCTCTGCTGCTTATTAATTAAATCTTAATTTCTTTTGTCCAAACAAATTGTTAACTCTTATATTTCCCCACAATAAACATTCATTTTGGCGCCGAAAAAACAGGCAACAGATTTCTGCATGTCAGCGAAGGAAAAACAAAACAAACAAAATAAAAGAAAGCCTCAAAAGCAGAGACAGACAGACAAACGTCAACCGCAAAGTGACAGGTGTGTGTTTGTTTGTGTTTGTGTGTGTGTTTGCTGCGGACAGGTGGATAACCAGGCAGGTGAACGCCCTACCCTGGCTTGTCCAGACGACAGTTAATTTCCTATTTGATATTTGCTGTTAATCTAATAAATTTGCACGTCGACCGAATCGACAGGCGACCAAATGAATTGAAAGGCACACACACACATCCTGCAGACAGGACATGTGTCAGCGCAGGAGCAGCGGGTGGAGGAGGAGAATCCATCCATTGTGGCCATCGCCCAGCTTAATCTCCAAATTAATCTCATTTAGCCTATAAACTGCAACGCTCCGCAAGTAACTCCCCTGGTAATCCTTTTGTCACAGTTCATGACTTGCCAGTAGTTCCTGCTTTTCTGCTCCAAAAACCGAAAAGCTCTTGGCTGGCTCCATCTGTTCCAGCTCCAGCGTTGGCTGTTGCTGCTCCTCCGGCTGCTGTCTCTGGTTCTGCTCCTGCTCCTGCTCCTGTCTCTGTCTCTTGCTCCTGTCTCTGTAGCTAGCCTTCCTCTTCCTTTCCTCCAAAACGGAAACTGAAAATGGGTAAAAGTGAAGCCAAGTGTATGCTGCTCATAAATCCCATTTCCTGCGTGCACAGATAAGGCCAAGGAATACCCTGTAACTAAGGAGAAGAGTATTTATTTAATTAATAAGTAAATAAAGAAAAAAAAATAGGTAATAGATTTATAGGTAAAGTTATATTGTTAAAAATCATTAGGCTTTACAAAGTACTTAAATAATAAATATAAGAAATTAAAGCTTAAGACCTTCAGCTGCTATACCTAATCAAAATTTCGCATAATTTAAATTAATTTCTCAATAATAAATAAGAAATTAAATCAGTTAACCAGCAAAGTCTTAGTTTTAAACCTTAATTCCACTTCCTTAAATACATAAATCAATTAGAAAAGGAACCCAGAATACCTTCCAAATTTGTGGCATCAACTTTTCGCAGCTCTAATAACATTTTACATTTTCCATGGTTTTTGGTTGTTTTTTTTCGGCTGGCCTGTGTGACTTGGGCCAAAGATTAAAACTGAAGCTGTGGCTCCGGTCAGACAGGCCCTTGCCCAGGCCCCCGTCCCTCTGCCACGGCATCACTGCGTCTGAGGTCGGTCTATCTGTCTGCGGGTCTCGGGGTTTTAGGTTTTTCGGTCTGGGTTTGAGCTCTGAAGTCTGGGGTACCCACCGGCTGCCATCGCTCTGTTACACGGCAATTACATGACGCTGAGCGTGGAAAGCCGGGAAAAGCAGCTTGTGCTGCTCTGGTCGGGGAAAAGTCGTTTGTTTGCATACCTGGCTAGCTGGTGATAACAATAATCCTTGACAAGCCATAAACATCTTAACGTCCTTGTGCCCCGCCACCATTTTGCATTTAGCATTTACCATTTACCATTCGCCATTCGCCATTCGCCATCCAGGGCAGACAAATAGACTAGAGTTGCAAATGTCGGGGAGTCCTGTCGCGTCCTGGGGGTTGCCCTTTGAAATTGTAAGCCCAACACAAGCGTTCTCTCGGAGTCGCAAAGTCAATTTGAATGTTTGTTCTGGGGTGGGGAGGGATTTGCCTTTTTGAGTCCTTGTTCCGCTTCTCAACAGTGCTGGGCATTTGTCCTTTTTTTGCTCCATCTTTGAATCCTTGTAGTCGAACCTTGAATAGATTAGGTTGTTGTTAGAACATGAAATAAATATATTTATTATTTATAAGTTTAATTATTTTAAGCTGGAAGAATATTCCAGCCTTTATATATATAGAGTTTATCCTTTTAATATAAAATCCTTATAAATCAAAGATCCTTATCAAACTTTTAATACTAATGCCAGAATGCATACACTACCAGATTCCAAAACTTATAACACAATAATAAACCCAAGAATAAATTCTATTCTTTTCATATTTTCCTTAAGTCCTTTGACATCACTGCTTGTGGGCACTCGCAGCACCCCCCCCTGTGACTTACCGCTTGTCCTTTCCTCGGGTCATGACCCTTGAATAAGCAGCTAATTCGTTTATTATTTTTATTGTTGCGTTGACATTATTTACGTAAGCTGCTTGTCAGCTTTTCACTTAGGCTGCGGCAGTCGGGAGTTAAGGGTCCAAGGATAAAAACCGAGAAAGCAGAAGGAGCAGGCGAAGAACGAAAGACGTAAGACGAAAGGACCGAAAGCGGAAGGCTCTTCGCCTCGGAGACTTTATTATATTCATTTCCATTTTATTTGCCCATTTACAAGTTTCAATCTTTATGCCTTCAGTTTGCTTCCAACCTCCTACCTCCTCCTTGGTATATATATCCCTTTTTGGTGGCCAGGTCGGTGGTCCTCGGATGTCGTGTCGTGAGCGCCCTCCACTGCCGGAGTTATGCCTTTATTTGGCACTTGACGGCAATTGCCTTCGCCCTGTGTAACCGAGCCTGCTGTCTGCCTGGTCGCTTATTGACTTGGCCCCGGCTATTGATAGAGCTTATTACGGATTACGGATCGAGGATTGCGGATTGCGGAGCAGGGCAGGAGGGATTGGTGACAGCAGGAAGGAGATGGGTGGAACAGAGGCAGAAAAGGGGAACTGATGGGAAGAAGCGTGGTCTAGACTGTACCTGTGACAAGGGGTTTCTCGACATATAAAAAGGGGTCCAAGGGGTGTATGATTTACCAGCGGTAGCCGCTCCTTCCTGCTGAAATTGATGTCTTCTGGAATCTCCAAGTTCAAGAGGTTTTTTGCCTGTCAAAATGTAATTAATATTAATTTCTTCAGTCTTGTCAGCTTTTAAGTTAGAGATGGAAGCAATCAGCGTTGCTCTTGGACGATATATCGATAACAGGTTTGGCGTTGCCAGACCGCGACGATCTTGGATCTTTACCGACGCCGAAATAAAAAAACTTTTCCACATTTTGTGTGTGTGTGTGTGTGTAAAGAGTTTTAATGTGGCGTGTCGAAGAGTGTACAATCGATCCAAAGGCACGAATTAACGTTGAAATATTAACAAAATCAAGGAATTAATAAGAATTTAAGTAGAATGGTGGTGGTGCCGGCGCTTGTAGAGGAACTCCTTCACTGTCTGGAGATCCTGGTGTCCTAGCATCTTTATCTTCGGGACCAATTTGCGCAGCATGTAGATTCTCTGGCCAGCCTCCTCGGCGGCACGATTGGCCTTCCTGGCGTCCTTGCGGATGGTCTTGAGCTCGGCATGGGCCCGCTTCATGCTGTTCTTCAGGTTGCCCAAACGATGGAAGGCGATCCCCAGGAGTTTGGTCTTCTCCGCCTCCTCTTTCTCAGCGAAAGCGGTCAGGTATTTGATGTCAGCCTCGTTGCCGTGCGTCTCCTTGTACATGCGCAACATATTTTGCAGGCCGTGGCGCGTGTTATCCCGCAGCCACAACACCCGCTTGAGGGCTTGGGTGGTGATGGCTACGGCCCGCTCCCCCTCATCGATGGCTCGCTGATTCTCAACCAGATGCTGGATTAAAAACAGCAATTGACGCTTCTTGACCTCCAGAACCTTGGACGCTGCCTGAGCCGCCTGTTGGGCCTGGTACGATAGCTCCAGCTCGTCCATCTGATCGGCCATGTCCTCGTCATCCATCTGGGCACCATCCATGGCCGGCTTGGCAACCGTGGCCGACTTGGCGGCCACACGGTTGGCCTTCTGCATGTTGTGGTTCTCCATGCAGTAGGACTTGTTGCTATCGTCATTGAACGTAGCATCCGTTATGGTGGCCAGCAGAATGCTGGCCATCACCAGCACGGTAACCGAGAATAGAAATTTCCAGCACATTTTTAATCGAAAAAAAATATATAATATACGATACGAGAGAGGAACGGATTTGAGGTCTACACTGTAGGCAAAACCAATAGAGACTGAATATGGTTGAGATGTGGACTGACGGCCAAAACAGTTTGGGAGTGAAATTAGAAGCAGAGATTGCTGTGATGATTTTCTTACAGTTCTCAAGGAGTACTTGGATCTCAAAAAGATATGCTAACATATATTAAATCTCCCATAAAAATTTGTTTACACTGCAAGTACTTGGAGTAGAAAATTCAACTTTGCTTAGAGTTATCTATGTGGTACATTAATTTATAATTATTTAAGTAACTTTAGCATTTTCTAAATTAATTGGTTTCATTAGCAACCATTTCCAGAAGATTTCTGTTCCCTTAAAGTACAAGAAATATAAATTTTTATTGAGCAACAAAGCTCACTGAGCTCAATTAAGAAGATTTGCTAAGGAACTTGAAACACTTGAGCTCTCAAGAGTTTTATCTTCCGTTTTCCAATACCGTTAGCAAATCCTTTGCCTACTTTTCGATCTCAGAGCTTTATTTCCTTCGTTTCCGTTTCCGTGGTCTTCTTTTTTTTCTACCCCTCCTATTTTTTATTCGTATTTCATAGCGAGGCACTTTTCCACTTGAGTACACACACAGCATAGCTAAGGATCAGGCCAATACGACAATTGTCCTGCCAGAGACAAGCACCAAACACAAAGAGAAAAGTTTGGGAATCTAGAAACAAGAATAAGAAATATATTTGATGGGTTTTTTTTTAAGTTATAAATACTAATTGAATAATTCAGCTTTTAATATATGTTAAATCATCATTTTTGTATACTTTTCTTTATTAATTATGCTGCTTATTTCTCTCAGTGTCCCCCTTTTGCCGGCTCAATGGCCGCCAGGTCAGGTTGGTGGAGCCAAAGCCAAAGCTAAAGCCAAAGCGCTCAATTAGACCGCAAGGCGTGATGGTGGTGGTGGTGGTGGGCAATGGCCGGTGTTTGAGTGTTGCCTTGGGGGCGTGGCATAGGCGGGGGCGGGAAGGTCAGTTGTCAGGGGGAGGGGCAGGAAAAGCTGGGGCAGTGAGCAAATAAAAATATGACACGAGCAGGCATTTTTCCTGCTGGACCAAGTTGACACACTCACGCCGTATTTTCCTGCATATTTCCTAGCTACCATGGGGCGTGACATTGCGAGAATGGGCGGGGAGGGGAGGAGAGGAATGAGGCGGTGGGAGGGACTCCTAGTGTGACAATTGCGCCGCCGGCCACACGAGGCGAGAATCTCTGGCCGGGACTGCTCATTTACACTTTGCCACATGTCCACAGTGTCTCGGAAATCTGTCGCATCAGCACTAAAGTCCCATTCCAGGGGCGGAGTCGGAAACCCCACCAAGCTAGTGGGAGGAATGAAGGGGGTTCAGGGTCTCCAGGGGCGGGTCAAGTGAAAAGGTTTAGTGCATTCTTGTGCGAGGTATCTAAATTTTGCAGGCGAGTGTTAAGAATTTGTGGCTGTGATTTTTGATTTCATTATTTGTATTTTCATAATTTTGTATTATTATTGTTCATTTTTATATAATATTTATTATAGTAGTATAATATTTAAGGTGAAATTATATAAATTCTTTTAATTACAGAATTTTGGTTAAGAAACAATTTTGAAGACACTTTAAAATTATGTAAAACATTATTTAATTGTTTTTGCATTTATGCTTGCCTTGTCTTAAAATTCTCTTTCTTTATGAAACAATATTCATACATTAATATAATAAGCTTGCGATTTATGTTCTATACTTTTATATACATCTTGATTATATAATTAAAGATTACAATTAAATTAAATAATATTAAGGGTATATATACACATAAAACCAATAAATCCTAAAAGGCAATAATTTTGTAAATAATAAATTGTTTATACATTATATAAGACTTTTCCTATCGACATACATTCCTAGTCGTGATCAGTACTTTATGATGATAAGGAAGAAGGCGGTGCTTAGCCGCCTAATACAGTCTCCTTTTTAATTTTTAAAACGATCTTAATCACCTCAAACTTGATTCTTTAATTTAAATTAAATTAAATGCAAAGTAAATACCATATTAGGTACCAACTAGTTGTGATTATAAACCTTCGGCCCAGTTATTCCTATTTCATATGTGTGTAAGCAAATATAGTTATAGCTGTTGTACTACTAGAGACCCAACCAGGCTACAAATGACCACGTACAGTGGACACTGGACAGTGGACAGTCCAGTCCGCACGCCCCCAAAATCTGGCAGGTTCGTTTGGTGTCGCCGCGAGAAGTAAGTTTTGCTGACCATGACAACGACCACACATTGACCAGAAATGTACAGGGAAAGGCAAGTGGGGGAAAGTAAGATGGGGAAAAGTCCGAAGACAAAGCCGGAGGCTGGGGGAAATGAGCACGTTCCATGGCCCAGTCAATGGCCAGTTGTCATCTTCCCCCTTGCCCATTTTCACACTCTCTCTCTCTGGGTGTGTGTCTGTGTGTTTAATTCTGTTTACTTTCGAGGCAAAACTTGGCCCTATTCCCTTCGTGCATTCCCAAGTGTGTGATTTTAAATGTCAGCACAGGCATTTTCCTCCGCAAGAACCCAAAACTGATTTACTTAAAGTTTCAGCAGAAGAAAAGCTGTGGCTAAATATTTTTGGTAACAAAACTTACCTAGTTAAGCAGAGACAGAGAGAGAGGAGAGTGTGGAGGAATATATGTGCAACGGGGGAATGCCACTTAAGCAGCAGGCAAAACAATTAAATGCCAGCAAATTTCCGTTCACCTTTTTGCACAATCAGAAATTATATTAAGCCAGCTGGTAGTGCCAAAGGATAACAGGGCTACCAGTGCCGCTCTGTCCCTCGAATATTATTTCAATCTGAGTACAAGCGGCGACTGGGGAACGAGGCGACCGGCAATATTTACTCTAATATTGAGTTTCAGCCATGGCACTTTGTTTCAATTAAAAGCCAGAGCCCCCGAAAGGGCTGGAATTTCAGATTGGACCGGGTCTGCTCTAGGTCCTGCTCCTCCAGCTCCACCTCCACCACCTCCACCACCTGACCCTAATAAAATTTCACCTGCATGAGCCGTCAATTTGGCCCGGTTACAAAGTAATTTTTAACCATATTCATGCTGCTGCTGTCGGCACAGCGTGTTGGCTGGTGGGGGAGGCCGACATCAATATAATATTATCATCGGTAATTTAATTTGTCCAGCCAAGAATGCAACGAAGGGTAAATGCACTGTCATTTCTGTTCTTTTCTTTTTTTAAAGCCTCTCAAATTGGTTCCATCAACTCTATATAGACCAATATGTTGTTTGGTTGAAGAAAAAAGGGAAATGGATTTTACTTCAACCTTTGGTTGGGAAAATATATAAAAAAAAAATACGGGAAAGAAATATAGCTGATATCCTGTAGTTTAATTTGCTATTAAGCGTATAAAAAAATATACTCTACAGAATGCACTTTATAGTAATAGTATTTGGTTTTTATTCAAGTTGAATATTCAACAGGAGATTCACTTGGGATTTTCTATAAACAAATTGTACTTTAAAAAAAGTGAGAAATTTAATGAGTTGAATAACGATGTAGTTATTATTTTAAATAGAAAATGCATTAATATCATTACACAAAGATATTATTAAATGCAACAAATAACTAATTAAAGAGTAGAGTTTTATATATTATAAAAAATATATATCTTACAAGTTGCATTCTTAAATTTTTTGTGCCTGCTTAGAGTATACGTAACCCCTGTTTAATGGGGTCCTGGAAACCGAATCTCAGGCCCAGATCTAAGCCACGAAACTGGAACGGCAGGCGGAAAGTGCACAAAAGCCGCCCGCATTGTTAAGGGGTGAAGGCTGGTGGTGGTGCAAAAAACAAAAAAAAAAAAAAGGCCAAAGAATGAGCACCAAACTACCGAGCACCGAGAGAGCCTGGACACGGATAGATAGAACACGTATCTAATAAAACGCCTGGCACACACGTCCATGTCCTGCTCCTCCTCCTCCCCCTTCTCCACACACACTAATGTGCCCAGCCAGCCGCCCAGCTTCGATCCAACTCAAATATTTGGGCCCCGGCTTTTGTGAGCTCATTAAATTTCGTCAATGTAAATATGTGTATGGAGAACGAAAGAAATGGAAGACGGTGCCAAATGCAACACGTTGGTCCAAGTCGAAGGACACACAGGACACACAGGCACAGGGACAGGGACTGGGGCAAACGACAGCCGGCATATGCACTTCCGCCACATTTCCTGTTGCGAGTCCTAGTCGTCCTGTGACTCGTCTCCTTGGCTCTGTGAATTTATTACGTGCAAATGTAAATAGCGGCACGTGCGGGCTTCGTATCCTGGACTATGGTGTCCTGAATGCAGCTACACAAGACAAAAATTCGGACAGCTTTCTTTGATAAAATAATCTGCCAACATTAAAAATAAACTTAACATAATAGAAGAAAGTAACTAAATTCTTTTTTTATAATTTCCTAATAATTAAGTTAAAGTTCTTAGCTTTAAAGCTAGGCATCTTTTTGCCATGTGTATTAAAAGTTTTTGCTTGTTCCTGATCCTTCTTCCTTGGCTTCTACTTGGGGTGGCAATAAAAATGTTGTTGTCGTCGCCAAACAAAGGCGAGGCAAGTCACAGTCAGTGTCTGGCATGGCTCCTGAGTCCTGGATACTGAGCTCTCCCACTCTCTCTCTCTGTGTCAATAGATATTGCAGCTACAAGATACAAGATACCGCGCAAACACTGCACTATGTATCTTGTATGATTATTTATTTCGACAAATTAAGGAGAGAATTACGAGCAGACAAAGCTAAGTAATGCCTTGAAAAAATACAAATAAAGGGAGAGCTGCAAGTGGACAGCTAATTAAAGGCAATTTATATGGTTTTTACATTTCCTAAGACCTGCTTCAAGGATCTTGTCAAGAGGTTTTTAATTATTTTAATACGTAAATTTATTTAATTAATGCATAAAGTGTATGTGTAAATAATTGTGTGTGAGCCTTAACAATTCTGTATTTGTATCTGCTTTGATTGTACGTGTATTTCCCATGTCATTTGGTGGAGCTCTTTACCCTTTCTGTCTTTTTCTTGTCGTCAGGTGGAGCAAGGCTGGCGAATAAATTGGGATATAAAAAAAATAGTATGGTATTTAAAGTTTCCCTTTTAAAGCTCACCCTGAACCTTGATCCACTCCCTGCTTTTGGTAATTTATTCCTCCAAGCAAGGACGCTTACGCTTCTCATTGGAATTTCCCTGGGCAACATCATCGATCTTAGTGTCTTCCTCCTGAGCCGGAGCCTCATTCTCATCCATTGGGGCGCCGAGAGCCAGAGCCTCGGTACAGTTGCATATCGGATGATTCTCAATGAGAGCCTCCAAGTCAAGGATAACCTTCTTCATGCCCTGGACAAATTCCAGCAAAACCTTGGAGTAATTATAATCGGTCGACATTTTGAACTGCAAAGAAAAGAAATTAGGAAAAAATTATTAAACCATTTGTAAAGTCTTAATTGTTATTTCTATATTTTTTTCAGCACATTTAAGTAGCCCCATCAATACGCCCAACGTCATGCCAATCGAAGCTGGGACATTCTTATGATGAACATTCTGGTCAAGGAGAGCGGCGAGCGGATCGCCGACATAGCCGAAAGTTATAGCCGACTTGTGAAGGATCAGCGCAGATATAGTACACGTTTTATTGTGAATCCGAAGCGGTTAACCAATCGTCGCAAGCTGGCGCATCTTGAGGCAGCGACGGCTGGTGAGACCGGAAGCGGCAGTGGAACCAAAACCGGAAACGGAAGTGCCAAATGCGTTCGCTGGCAATTTCTGGTACTCTTGCTACTCTGCAACTGCATTGGTAAGTGTCCAACGAATAATATATTGTATATAATATATATAATATATATTTATATATTAACTAATCGAGTTCTGGCGCTGAAGCGTTGGGCAAATGCCGATAAACGTTTCTGCTTTGCTTTAACCCCACTATCGATAACCCATACACTATCGAGAGACGCGGCTAGTGGTGATCGCAGCAGATCGATACACCGATAGACCGGCTCTGCTTGCTTGATTTGCCCGCTTAGATCGATGGCGCGCTATCGTTATCGATCCGAGCGGTTCGTTCAGCTTGATCTTATTGATTTGCCAATCGTTGACAGGCCGCTCGCTCCACACTCTCCAAAAATACACACACAAACACAAGCACGCACTAAATAAAACTTAAAAAATAAAAAATAATCCATTAATTCGCTGACATAATACACACTCACACACACACACCCCACCCACCAAAGCCATATGTATATTTGTTCGAAATTGTGTTAATTGTTCAATAAATGTCTCTTCTTCATGGAAATATCAATTGAAATGAAGATCTTACCGTTACCGTTACCAAACAAAACCCTTCCGTAGTGGCCGCCTTCGAGCCGGACTTTGTGGTGCCGCTGGAGAACGTGACCATTGCCCAAGGTCGGGACGCGACCTTCACGTGCGTGGTGAACAACCTTGGGGGTCATCGGGTGAGTGGTGACGGTGCGACAGCCCAGCCAGCCAAGGTATGTATCGGTTTCAAGTGCAGCGTTCGAATTCTCAGCTATTTACTCGATATTCTCTCAGTTTTCGTTTCGGTTTTCGTTCGTTTTTAGTTTACTCTTTCGTTTCCGTTTCCGTTCCATTTTTCCCCTCTTTCGTTTCATTTAGCCATTTCAAGTGCACAATATATAATTGTTCTAAAATAACTTTTATAACTACAGTTTTAAATTAATTTTCCAACTAAAAGGCACCAATAATAACAATAACGTGTTCCAAACTGCACCACAATTATCGCAATTACGTAACCCTTAAGCGCACCTATTCCCGTATCCGTATACTCCATAGTTAACTACCAGTATAAACCAGCCATAGTATCCATACAATATTTACGATAAATAGCCATGCACATAAGATATATAACGTGTATATATAGAGCACATTCTGCATATTAAACGCACCAATGCACCAATGAAACTAAAAACAAAAGGGATCCCCCCAAACAATAACACCAGAGCGAGGCAAAATAATAACACCGAACTCTGCAGGGAATATATATTCTATATATATATATATCGGATCGAATAACGAAACGAATCGAGTTGTGGCATCAAAATAAATTTAAATAAACAAGGCGCAATTTGTGCGATGCGAAAACGAGTCCGAAAAATGCATAGCTTATTGTTTTTATCATCGCATTATATTATTATTAGCACTCGCATTTAATTTATAACACTCACAAAGCGACTGCGGGGCAAAACCGGGGCATTGTGCCTTTTAAGCGATAAAAGAGCAACGCAACTCGCACAAAAACAACAACAGAAAATACAATAAAATAAAATGAAATACCCCTCTCTCTGTAAGCGATTGTTGTTAACAACAATAAACAATCGGCCGGCAATCGTTAAAAACGTAATACACACAAAAAAAACAGCCAGTACAACAATAATAAATGTAAAATAGCTATTATCCTGCGCAGGGAGTGGGGCAGGCAATGGCCCTCGATATATGAAGCCACATCGCGTAAACAATGAAAACAAATTAAGTCATTGTATCAGCATGAATTTAATCCCTTTAAAGCCGTGGTTATTCCATTCCCAACGAAAGTCACTGCTCTCGTTCTAAGCGATCAACATGGGATTTAAGGGGATTATTTATGAAAGCGTCTATAATCGGTTATAATAGACCTGGCACAATGCTCTTTATTTGCATGCCCAGATAGTGTTAAAATAATAACAATGCTAACTAGTATTTAAATAGCGTAAAATAACTTTAAGAACTTGAAAATAAGAGTCTGATGGAGTGGCTTATCCCACCCAAAACTAAACTAATTTAAAATTTAAAAACATTTCTGTAAGTATTTAAATATTTAAAAATTTAGCAAATGTTCAAGACCTCTTTCCCAAAATTTATAAAGAACGTATTGATAACACCTGCTGTCCAAGAATTTTCTTGTGTTAAAAAAACACCTTTAAATATGAATTCCTTTTGCATTTTTTCATTGCAACATTTTATGGATTTTATTCACAGCATTTATATAGCCTTTGCTGTGGGTATATCGGTTCACAATAATTACTCCTCTTAAAGTTATTATACAGAAAAAAAGAGGTTAATATCTCTTCTTATTTCCTAGAAAAGGATTATACCGCTTCCCCTCCTCTTTGCTGCTCCTCCAGCTGCTGATGCTGGCATTGCCCGTCAAAGAGTGTTAATCAACGAAATGGCATCATAAATAAAAACGCCATTTCATATAAATCCTTCGATGTTTCAATCAAACAAAAACAACCAAACCAAACAGCAGCAGAAGAGACGGGAGTAGTGTGGCCTGGCCTCTTCTCTTGTCGTGTTATTTAAACAATAAATAAATACATATAAATTATTGTGAACATAATAAAATAAATTGCGTTGCCACGATGCCAGGAACAATGGTGACTAACATCAAAGAGTCGGGGAAGTGGCAGAGAATTTGGAATACCCTATAGTTAAATATTATATAATAGGGAAAGGATCTTGAATTAAAGTATGATTAAACTATTAAAGTTTAGTAAGTAGATAGAGTTTAAGAGGCTTGGGTAAAGGGAATTATATCATTTAAGATTATATCTTTAAAATATTTTAGCTAAAGAAGTTACTAATATTTTTATATAATAATTACAAGTGGTATCTTATTGGTATCATACCATCATTTTTCTGCATTTCTTTTAATTTTTATGCATTTGAATACAATGCAATGCGATGCAATCCACTCAGCTCCTCGCCGGTTCTGCATAATTAAAGATTTCTTTTGCAGCGAATGTTTGGATGAATTTGCGAGTCGCGACTTTTGCGGCCCGTCGTCCATTTGTTTAACAAGGATGATGCCCGGGCCCGGCAACAATGCGAACAATGAGGCCAGGCACCAGCAATATCCTTGCATTGTTTCCATTTCAGTTGCCCCTCTCTCTCGCTCTCTCTCTGTCTCTCTGTCTGTCTCTGTCCCTGGCCCCCCCTTTTTTTGGGTTCGTATTTCCTTCTTCTTTTTTAATTCTTTGTATTTCTCTCTTTTTTTGGCCCACTTTTAGTGTTTATATTTTTGGTTGGTAAAATACAGAGGAATATTAATAAAATAAATTCAAGCGCACCGAGTTCAAACCGAAACAAACTTTGCACCATTTTCGTATGTCTATTTGTATATATACTTACTATATATATATATACGTATATAAGGTATATGTCTGTGTGTGTGTCACCGAGTGTGTGTGTGTGCGTGTGTGTTTCTGTGCTTTATGTAGTCGTATTGTCCATGTAGAAGTAGTGCTGTGTGTAACTGTAGACTTACTTTATGACATTTGCTCGCTTTATTTGCATTTACATTTGAAAATTTTTTACAATCCATTTTTCCCCCCACTTCCCATTTTGTATATTTTTGCCCCTCGCTCTCTCTTCCTCTTTCTCTCTTTGTGTTTGCCCCGATTTTCCTCACAATCCTTTTGAGCCTTTTGTTCGGTGTACCCCCCCGAAATTTCAGCATCCCGAGAAGATCCCCAGATAGCCAGCCATCCTCCCCATGCATTATCCAATAAATTTGCTTTATTGAGTAAATAAATAAAGCGCCAGTCCTGCCGCGCTGCAACATCAAACGTTCTCGTCCCGCCGTCCAAGGGTATTTATTTACTCGTAGCCCCCGCCCCCCACCACCCGGAACTCCTTCTCTACCTCCTCCTCCTCCTCGTCCTGCACCTCCACCTCCTCCGCTATTGACACGCTCGCATAAAAAACTGCGGGGGGCTTGGGGTGGGGGGGTGCTCAGCTGTATTGGCATTCCTGCTTATTGGATTGAAGCGGACCCAGGACAATGGTATCGCTTTAGGAACAGCTGTCGGTAGGACAGATAACAATGGACTAATGGCAAATATTTTCGCAGTTTTTGCGCAGAGTCTGGCGTTATATCAATTGGCAACTAGCAGCTAAAGCCGTTAGCCGGAATCCGTTTTACCGGGATTTTTAAAGTGGGTTTAACACTTTAAAAAAATATATATGTAGAAAGGTTAAGAGGCGCAATAATGCATTAAAAGATTTTATAGAGCTTAAAAGGGATTTATTAAGAAACTATAAGGAATTATATAAATAAGAAAATACATAATAAAATAAGGAAATGTATGTTAACCAGTGGAAATTATATTATTCTTTCTTATTTAAAATGTGGCTCAGAAAAAAAGACTTGAGAATTGTAAATAAAAATAAATTATGAAGGGTATATCTTTTATTTTTCCTAAATACAAAGGATAATTCATTGTTTTTACTATCTAATTAGAAAATGTCAAAATTTTAACTGAGTAAATAATTCGACTTTTTCTTTAGGGGTATTTTTTTTAACCCAAAAATTTTACTAAAAAAAACTCTTGAGAATTATAAGTATAAGTGCCTATTTAAGGCTAAATACTTTAGCTTGTATATGCAAAATAAATATAAAAAATTAGAATTTTATTTATTTAATAAAAGTAATATTTTCTATAAAAATAACAATTGCTCAATAAGGAATCTTTCAAATCTTTCAAAAACTGTACGTGTAAATACCTTCAAAAAAAATGAATTGGGAATTATAACTATTAGTTCATTTTTAAGCTTAAATCCGAACCTTTTTTGCATATGCAAAAGATAATAAATCCCTTCGTTTTTTTTTTTTTTGCCAACAGTCAGCAGTACAGGTTTATCTCTGTTCCTTTGCCACCATTCCCCGTTCCACATTCGTCGTTCCACTTGCCCGATTGCAAAACCCCTGTCGGTCCGCACAAAAGCCGCTTAAGCCTATTAGCTAAAGCCCGTAGACTGCGCTCAGTCGGCACATCATAATGTTAATTAAAACTACGCGAAGTGGAGGATGGAAATGGAAATGGGAATGGGGTTAGGGGTTACGGGTCCGTAGCTGGGGGGGCTGGGGATTACTGGGGGATAGGATAGGTTAGCATAGGATAGGACTGGATAGTTAGTGTTGCAACATTTTGCCTGCTTTGCATATCCCTTTCAGAGCCACACTCATCCTGCCCCCCCCTGCCTTTGGTCCCAATGTTAATCCACTCTTTTTTCTAATTGTGCATGCGATGTTAATGCCAACTGATTAGCCGCTTCACAACGCACCGCCAACTGCACCCATTATTCATGACTCTTCTGTTTCCTTTACTTTCGTTTCCTTTCCTTTCCGTATATATATATGTATATGTATACATCTCGGTCTCTGTCTCTGTATTTGTCTATATGTCTCAGTATGTGTGTGTGTTGCACATGTGAGCGGCATTTCCTTGTATGTCCGTTTGTTTTAACTTTACTCTTTGGTTACCCCAACAAAAAAAAGAAAAGAAAAAAAAAATACAAGACAAAGAGAAAAAAGAAAAATATAGAAATGCATAAGAAATACGAAACGGATGCATAAGCGAAAAATGTTAACTAATTGTTGAATATTTCTTCTTCACACACACCACACAATCACACAAACTACAACTTAATACCACACAAAACACAACAAAATTTTAAATAAAAAAAAAAAACAACAAACCATTCGCCAAATGGCCAACGATGGACGCTGAAAACCGAAAACCGAAAACCGCAAACCCAATTCCACTAATTGCACTTGAAATATCCCTTTTCATATCCACCGACCATAACAACAACAACAACAACACCGACTGGGACTCTAACAATCTGCAATCAATGGCAAACCACAAAAAAAAAAACACAACATGAACAAAAAACAAATAACCGAAACCCCGAACTTGCAAAAACTTTGCGGCATCCAACTACTGATGCTGCTTGGGGGGAAAATGGAAATGGCGTCAAATTGCGCTGACATCCGATGATGCCAACAACAACAATACCACAACTATACCCTAACAACAAATACACCAACAAAATACAACAACAAACGATTGAAACCATTGTCAATGTCACCGATAACGACACCCATGGGTGGCTATCCTCTTGCCTAACCGCAAAATGACACTCCAACGCACGGTTCACCAATACACCAATACCTAAAACGTAATGCCACACTTTGTTTTTGGGGAAATATAAATCGAAATTTTCAACAATTACTAAAAAAACCTTTAACTACATACACTACGACCATCATCTTTAACTTAATTATCACCTTTTCGTTTGAGTATTGATTTTTCTTAATTGCGGAAATTGCTGAACTTCAAACACCAACAACTAAAACTATGACAATGCGCGAATGTTGCCAATAATGACATTAACTAAATATGACGACAACGACGATGACTACGATGACGATGACGACACCGAAACTTTTGCGAACTGTGGCCGGTTATCAAACTGCAATTTCCAAACATCTGCCGGACACTGACGCACACGTACACGGCGTATCCTGAACGCAAAAACACACACACTTGCATACACATAAACAACACACACTTTGACATGCAACAACGGCCAACCGTTGTCTTCATCAACACCATACACACACACACATGCACAAACGGACACACACTCGCAAAACGGTGCTGTCATCAACTCGAAAACAACAACAACAACAACGACAAAAATGGTCATCCCTTTATCCCCACTCCATTTCCATTTCCACTTGCACATCCACAACCATTGTCCACTTGCCACCTCCTCGAATCCCCGCCCCCTCATACCGCCGCATCCGTCGAATCCGCCCGCATCCGCACCATCCGCACCATCAGGTCGCCTGGATTAAGGCCGATGCCAAGGCAATCCTGGCCATACACGAGCACGTGATAACCAACAATGATCGATTAACGGTGCAGCACAACGACTACAACACATGGACACTCAACATTCGCAGCGTCAAAATGGAGGATTCGGGCAAATACATGTGTCAGGTCAACACGGATCCCATGAAAATGCAGGTGAGTGCGTTGATTTAAATGCGTTATGGTTGAGAAAGGTTGAGGAATCGAAAAAATATATAACTAACGAGCAGGAAAAATTGAAATCGAAGCAGAAAATGTTGGCAAGCCGCTGCTTCTGCGCACATCTTAGGACCACGAAAATTATGGAAACGTGCTCCCTCTCACTGTTCTAGTTTCAGTTTTTTTGCCGTCTTGATATTTCCAGCCGTCAAAACAAAGCAGAAAAGTGTGCAAGTGTATGTGTGTAAATTAACCTCAAAGGCAAGTTTCTCTTATTTTTCTCTTATAAGCCGCTGCTTCTGCGCACTTCTTAGGACCAAGAAAATACTGGAAAAGTGATACACTTACTGGTTTAGTTACTCTTCTTTTTTACGCTTGTAGGTTCTTTAAGTTTCTTTCGTTCCCTTCCTATCCCACTTGTAAAATCAAAGCAGAAAATGTGTGCAAGTGTATTTGTGCAAATTAACCTCAAAGGCAAGTTTCCCTTACTTTCTTATAAGCCGCTGCTTCTGCGCACATCTTATGACCAAGGAAATGAAGGCAAAGTGATACACTTACTGTTCTCGTTTCCGGTTTTTCACAATTTAGGATTCTTTAAGATTATTTCTCTTTTTCGTCGTCTTGCTATTCCAGCCGTGCTTCGTTTTGCTTTCAATTAAAGTGAAGTTGGCTGCGCTTGAGCAGACCAGAGCTTGACAGTTCCAGTGTGCCGAAGCGATATATATATCGGCACGAAAAGGGGCTTACCCAACACTGCTTAAAGCTAATGGTCATACTATTAATAAACGTGCGGCTAAAAAGCCGTTGGCTTTGAAAAATTATCTTAGAAAATTCTCATCAAAAATGTTTAAAATAATTATTTTGTAAGCTTGTGTAATGATAAAGAATTATGATGATTTTGACTGGAAAATAATGCGCGCGGCCCCACAGTGCGTGTCTTAATTCCTAGAAGCTAACAAAGCATCAAAGTTATCGACTTTCAGTTCGCTTTTCCGAAGTCCCAGACCGAAAAGCATCGCAAAGCCGGCGCTTCGTGGAGGGTATGGGCATAATGAAATTATTCCCGGAATGTCTGAACGGAGCCCCCCCTTCTTGGCCTCTGCTATTTGTTCGTCCTTTGTGCATGTCCTGGCGTGTAGTCCCCGTTTTTTTTTTTTTTTCTCCTGGCCGAATGTGGGGGTGGCGACATTTAAACACGATATATAAACAATGAAGCGCTTTAATGACAAAAATAAATAACAAACACTGTGCGCCGTTGCAATGTTGACGTCATCAAAGGACGCTTATGTGGCAACGGGTCGGGAGGAGGTGTGTATGTGTGTGTGTGTGGGGTGTGTGTGTTTTCCGGGGCACGGTGCTCTGGAATTTTCCTATGCGCTCGTAGGCGTCTCATGTGACGTTTGCTGTTACTCGAGTCGAGCGACGCGTCGAGTTGAGTTGAATTCAGTTTTTTTTTTTTCGTTCGTTGTTTGTATTCAGCGCCCCTGCGCTTTTCCCATTTCCCTTTGGCCCGCTTTTCCATGCCATTCCCCCGACATGTGGAAAGCGATTGCGTTTTCAATTTCATTTCATTTATGCTGCAAGGACGATGGGGCGGTCCACCACCCATCTTGTAATAAAATCAACCTAACAAAGCGAATTGAGTGAAAAGCAAATATGAGACAAATAAAAAGCAAACAGGCTTGACATTTCTCCAGCTTTCCCGGCTTTCCCGGCTTTCAAGCCTTCTTTTTCAGTTGCCATTTTTCCCCCTGTCCCACGGCGTCAGTCGTATAAATTTCGCGCTTGGCTCGTTTGGGGTTTTTTCCTTCGCCTCCTGTTCTCCTACTCCTACTTCTCCCCTTTCGCCTATTTTTTGGGGTTTCGTCTTTTTTTTGTTCTTCTTCGTTTTTTGCTTTCTCTTTTCCCTGTGACGTCAACTTTATTTTATGACACAACTGTCAACTGCAGTGGAAACAATGACAATGACAACGACAACGACAATGATAGCAGCAATTCGGTTATTGTTGCTGGTAGCAGCAGCCAACAACCGCAAAATGAAACAAATGTTTAACAAAAAAAGGGTGGATGAATATAAAAAACAAACTGGCTACAAAAAAGCTATTAAAATATATATTAAGAGGGCTAAAAGGCCTAGGATATGGAGGCGTGGCTGCTGCATTCGAAAGGCTGTTTTAATGACACAACAAATTGCAGCAGAGAGCAACTTAAATCCTGTATGAAATGTTTTTCAAATTAACTAATAGTATTTATATATTTTATATAAAATTAATACACATTTATTTACTAAAGTATTTATTTGTTACTTGATATTTTGAATACCCTTCTTGCAGACTGCCACCTTGGAGGTGGTCATTCCGCCGGACATCATCAACGAGGAGACCTCCGGGGACATGATGGTGCCAGAGGGCGGCTCTGCCAAGCTGGTCTGCCGTGCTCGTGGTCATCCCAAGCCCAAAATCACATGGCGCCGAGAGGATGGCAGAGAGATTATTGCCCGGAATGGCAACCATCAGAAGACCAAGGGTAAGCTGGACACTTATTGCTTGTGAAGCTCTTACAGGTCAAAAGGGTATTATGGTTTTTATTATTATTTTTTGAGCTGAGAGCTGACTTACCGCATCCTGTCTGTCATATATTTATATATATACCTATTTATACCGATTTTCCCTTTAATTTTCAGCCCAATACGTCGAGGGCGAAATGCTGGTGCTGTCAAAGGTCACGCGATCGGAAATGGGCGCCTACCTGTGCATCGCCTCCAACGGAGTACCGCCGACTGTGAGCAAACGGATGAAGCTACAGGTGCACTGTGAGTACCCATCGAACCTACATATATGCTATATGCTATATGCTATATATATATATATAGCCAAGATGCTTGATAAATGGCAGACGCCACCTGCTGCTGCCTTTGGCTGCTTCTGTTGGCCAAGAAAATGGCCTGATTTATGGCTGCTTTGGGGTGGAGGCGATGGCGGCTAATGCCGCATAATAATCATAATGGTAACTTATAGCCCGGCTCGGATGTGATGTGATGTGATGTGCGTGCAGCAGTTAGCTTCCTCGATTTTTCTTCTCCACTTTCGCGGAAACAGGAACAGGAACAGAACCGCAGCAATAACGCAGTGCAAGTGCTTCCGTTTCGATATCCGGCAGCTTCCTTCACGTGGCACAACTTTCCAAATGCATTAGGGATGGTTTTTCCGCCAGACTTTTTTTTTGTTTTTTTTTTTTTTTTGTTGCAAACTGAAAAGGGCAACGCAACGTCACGTTCTTGCAGTAAAACTTTAGGGCAAGGGGTGCTTCTTACAAACACACACACACGAGTATGTGTATGTGGGGTAATTGTTAGATTTTTGCCCCCCCATTTTACAGCCCCGCCACTGGTTTACCTTCCCGCATCAAAGTTAATGAAATTTTCCAAAAGGGGCAAAAGTTCAAACGACGACAATTTGGCCAGAAGCGAGGAGCTGCAAAAATCAGGAGGGGGAAGAAGGAAAAACCCCGAACTAGGGGCGGAAAACCCAGAAAGGGGAGGAGCTGAGAGAGCTGGAAAAGCTAGAAGAGAGATCTTATCTTGAAATTATATTCACACGGTCGTGAAAATGTGGCACACACACACACACTCACGCTCTGCAGCACATCCTGTTGCGTCTGTGTGCCGCAAAAATTAATTTCCATTTTTATTTTATTTTATCTATGCCACAAATTCGCTTTTCTTTTTTTTCACCCTGTTTTCCCTGTCGTTGTTTCCCCTTCCTTTTGGTCCTCTGTCGTTTCATTTCCATTTCTGTCAGAAAAATCCATATATGCGAAAAGCGGAAAATCTCTGCTTTCGCCACGCTTTTCACTTTTCCCCCCTCTTGATTGATTCTAATCAGAAAATTAAGTGGCTTCTCGGCTGTTCGACGGGTGTTTGCGCTAAGTGGCTGCCAAATCCTTGACGATATCAGTCGTGTCTTGGCCTTGGCATTGCAGACTTGCTTATTTGGCTTAAAGGGTGGGGGCTTCAGCAATCATTTAAAGTATTTATATCGAAAGATTTTGTTCACAACAATAATGACCTCTATTTTTTATCGCATAAAAGGAATAATTTTGATAAATGGAAATTTAAATCATATTCGAATCTCTTATTTAACTTTAAAATAAAGATGTTATGAAAGAAGAAACAAACACTTGTTATAAAATTTATTTTTCTTTAATTAATATTTAATCTAACTTTTTGGTATTCCCTTTATTTAATATATCCTCTCGTTTGTTTATTTTCCACAATGACGATTTAACCCGAGTTTGGAGTAATTTTTGGCATTATTTGGATATATAAAAGGCATTAAATCAATTCACACATTAAAACTTCAATTAAAATAACGGCCTTTGCTTAAAATAAAATATGTATATAAATATATTGATATTTTCTGTCTATCCTTAGCTTAAAACCTCTTTGTCTGCCTTAAATATGGCTAAAGATTAATGCAGAAAATATTACAAATCAAATGAAATGATATTTCACAAAAAATAGCCACAGAGTCTAAGCTTATTCAGCTTCTTTCCTATTTTAAAACGTATCTTATTTTTTTTAACTTAATATTATTATTTAAATAAAACGAAATAAGCTCAAGGGCTGTGATTTCTTAAACTATCTCAGAACTCTCATAATTTTAATGAAACTAATAAAATGAATTAAAATAGACTGCCTCGGCTGTATGTCTTAGGATTTAAATGAATATTTTAAGTATATATGCTATTAAATAAATATTAATGAAGCTCACAGTATATATACTAATATGAACATTATTTTAAATATATATAAAAAATATACTAATTTAATGAAATATATTATTTAATCGCACATTTTCTTCTATTAATTAACCCATATTAAAAGTTTCACGTTTCCTTATTTTACCTATATTTATAAATTACTTTAAAGCATTCCTTCTATTTTTTGCTAAATTAAATAATAATAAAAAGAGGAAAAATGAATAAAACAAACAACATTTCTGTTGACAATTCATTTAAAAATTTCACACTTTTTTGTTTATCTCAAATAAAGCCGCCTTATGTTTGCCCTCCGCCGGATTAATCATATGCGGAATCTGCGTAGATGCCAGCCAATCTTCCCGCCTCCTCCCCGGCCACAGATCAACCCTCTGCCGGGCGTTCTTGGGGTCCACAAAAAACCTATCCAAGTCGAGATGGAAATAGAAAACAATGGCCAGCAAGGTGTCAACACGAGCCAGCTGTTGCCACAAGAAGCCGGGCGAAGAATGAAGAATCGCTAGAATTTCAGGGAGTCGCTCGTGCCCATTCTTCGCTCTTCATTCTTTTTCGGAGGCTCCAGCTAAGCAAATATCGGGGTCTAACGTCACAGGGGATTCTTTTTTTTTGGGAAGTTCGTGAGCTTCTTTTCGGGTATAAAAGTGGCCACATTTCGGCAATCAAAATCAGTTGCGACTGGAGCTAATTCAATCGAAAATGCGTGTCTACATTGCAATTTTACTCCTGGCCCTGGTGGCAATGGCTGTGGCCCAAGGTGGCGGAGGACGTGGTCGCGGCGGTCGTGGAGGCCGAGGTGGCGGCGGCGGCGGAGGACGCAGCCTGGGCAGACGAGGTGGCTTCGGCGGCGGCAGAGGATTTAGTCGAGGACCGCCTGGACCACCACGTGACTTCTTTGGCGGCGGTTGGGGAAGACCTGGCCGTTTCGATGGGCCCGGTGGACCACCACCACGTCGTCCACGTGGCCCCAGGCCTTGCTGGTTCAGCACCACCGAGAGCAGTGCCGCTGTCAGCTCCACCACCGACAGCAGCTCCACCGACAGCAGCTCCACCGACAGCAGCTCCGGCACCAGCTCTTCCACCGATTCCTCCTCCACGGAGGCTGTCACCGAAAGCACCACCGAAGATGGTTCCGGTTAGACTCGAAGAGCCGCTCAAGGAAGGGGGGGAAATGGGAACGAACTACTTTGAAATGCATAAAAAATAAAAACAATTTGGCACATTAGGATATTGGTTTTAATTTTAATTATAAATATGAGAGTTCTAATATAGTTTAAGGAGACTTTATTTAAAAGGCTTAGAAAACTTGAGAGTCGATCTTAAAGTATTTATTTCAAGAACCTCTTAAGAAAATCTAAAAAACACCCACTTAACCTCAAGTTCAAAGCAATTCTTAGATCTAAATTCTATATAAATTTTATATATATTTTTTTAACTTCTAGAAATGTTAAATCCACTCATTACGACCTGACAACTATCGGGGCTTTTAAAGATCAGACAGTGTGCGGAACAGCTGCTGCCTGCTGCCAAAACTCTATTAGGACAAATTGAATTTTCGATGTAAAACCAGGGTGCGGAGGGAGTGTAAGGGAGGACGTTTTTGGCGGACAACACATGACATATGCTGCACTGGGCTGGAGCCAGGATATATCCCAGCAGGACACGGCCATGGTAGTCGAGTGCGGCATGCACAAATCCAATAAATTGACCAATAATGAACGCTTGAATGCAGCTCCAGGCGGAAAAGGGTGCAAGCCGGTGGCTAAAAAGGGGTAATAGGGGAAGGAGGGGGGACAAGGGCAGATGGTAAAGCAAAGTTGAAAAGCCAAAAAACAATGATGGTCAGTGGCTATGGCCTGTGGTCCTTTGGTCCTTCTTCGGTTATCCAACTTCGCTCCCCCGGGGCGGCCTCAAGACAACGTCAAAGACAAGGGCGAAAAATGCACACACACACACACACAAAAAACAAAGAGAAACTTAAACAAAAACAAAAGCGAAAAAAATCCAAGCAACAAAAAAATGGAAGCCAAGAAAAACGAGTGAAAAAATCTCAACACGACACGGGCAACATGGAAAATCTCCACAGGGCAAAGGCAAAGGCAATGAATTACAGGGAAAATTCTAGACGAAGAGGAAATGCTCTTTAGATTGAAAGTTTAGAGAGTGTTTTTTAAATTTTATATTAAAAGTTAAGAACAAAATTCAAGGACTTCTTGAAGGAAATTTGGTAGATTTTTATAGCTGTACTCTTTTTTATCAGCTGAAATTATTATTCTTTATAAATATGCCTAGCTTAGGAAATAATTTAAAAATATAAATAAATATATTACAATTAAAAGAGTATTTAAATCAGTCCCCTAACATAAATATATATATATTAATATATAGCATATACAAAGATCAAAGCCTGTAGTCCTTAACGAGCTGCTTTGCCTGCTCGGCGTCCATCGATTTGAATAGAGGAATCATTAAACCGTTCGGGGATCATCATCATTCCTCCGGCCAAACCAGCCAATTCCCAGTTCCCTCCGGAAGGAAAATGGTTTTGGGAAAATCGGGAAAAAATCTAGTGAAAAAAAGACGCTAGAGATTGCATGCTCGTTTTATTTGCCACCGACTGACCACTGGGGTCCCTGATTGCTGGCCAGGATTGCTGCTGCTGCTGCTGCTCACTCTAACAACAAAATAATTCATTTTCAATTAAAATCGTATCAGTTGTTGTTGTTGCTGTGGCCGCTGCCATTAACCAAGAGAGTAAAGAAAAAACAAGAAGAGAAAAAAAATAGAAGTAAAAAGAGGAAAGAACATGGCGAATCACAGCTGGAATCCCGAAATCCGAAATCCGGAATAAAAGGGTTTGAAGTTTGACTTTGGTCCCTTGTGGCGTCGCAGCTTAATTGCCAGTCTAGTCCGCAGCTTGGTGTGGCGTGGCGTTCTGGCTTACACAAGGTCACTGATGGCTTAACAATTTAACCCACTCCCTTCCTCCTCTCTCCATCTCTACAGTTCATCCGCTGGTCCAAGTGCCAAATCAATTGGTCGGCGCCCCGGTCCTCACGGATGTCACATTAATTTGCAATGTCGAGGCATCGCCGAAGGCCATCAATTACTGGCAGCGCGAGAATGGTAAGTCGCTAAGAGAAAAAAAATAGTAAAAAAATATGTAGTACAACATAGCGAAAAAAAACTATAAAACCACACTGAGAACATTTTTTTTATTGACTTTTATTGTTTGTACTTAGCTTGCGATTGGCCAAACTTTTCCTTTGCCCTTGAAAAAAACTACAAAAAAATATATACAAAATTAAATAAAGCATATCTTGATCATCACAAAATTATCAACTATCGATTAACGATTGTTTGCTTATCAGTTAAACTAAAAATGTTCTACACTTTCGTAATGCTGGATTCGATGTATTTTTATTTAAGGGGCAACACCACTGTAGAGTCTACGAGAAATACAACCACTACGTAGTTCCTTTTTCCAAAAGCAATAACCCCCGAGAGCACTTACCCATAGAAACTCCATCCACTTGGCTTTTTATCACACTTTTTATTTATCGAATTATCGATAAGTATAAATATTTAGAAAGAATATTTGAGTTTTTATTATTCTTTATAAATTTGAGCTTTTTGTTCTAGGAATATTTGTAGTCTATTAATATTCAAGTTTAAAAATCTATTTAGTTATCGATTTTCATAGAGCTAGAAAACCAGATTTTAAATCGATTTAAAATCGATTCTTGCTAATTTTTTAGTTTTTTCTTATTTAGTTTCTAAAGCTTTTTTATTAGCTTGAATTATATATATTTTGCACATTTAAATTTATTTTGCACTTTCACATTGCACACCACCTGTCCCGCCTTTTGTAAATACTTATATACGCAATGCTTTCACTTAAATTTCGAATATTTGTTTAAAGAAACGCCAGAATTTTGTCGAGCTTTTACAGTAGCGTTACCCCTTAAAGAAAGTAACTTTTCAGTGGAGTCACATAAATCTCTAATGATCGAAAGTCCCTTGAAAAAGTGTCTTGAAGTATGCCTCGAGAAATTCTTCATTCCTTCTTTTTTTTTTGTTGTGACAAAAAATACCAAACACGCAAAATTTCTTGATCTTGAAATTGGTGTAATAAAAAATGCATTGCATACTTATTGGCGGCCTTTTATGGGATTTCACATCATCAGAGATTTGTGAAGCTCCGCTGTTTAATGAAAAGCTTAAAAGGTATATACATTTTGATATTTTTATTTTCCAATTCAATATTTTACATTATAGTTAGTCGGATATTCTTAACCGGAAAAGTCCAAAAGCGAAAAGTAACCAAATTTTGTAAGAATCGATTTGATGATTTCTCTTTTTTTAAATTGTACAAATGATTGAATAAGTTTTTATTGAATGTGTTTGGTTAATTCAAAAAGGCAATGGTAAGTCCGCAGGACCTGGGAATCGAAGCAAACTGCACAGAGAAAGTGTCCATTTTTTAATTTGAATTAAATTTGAATTCTTTAGATGCACAATAGTAGATATTTTTAATTTTTTAGAGCAAATAAAATGTACTATATTAAATATTTTTATTTACTTTGGCTAGAAATTCTATAACCAGCTTTTTATTATTACAAAATCACTGGACTTCTCTCTCTGTGCAGTTTTCGGAGTAACCCAAAAGCGGGGGAGTGGCCACGAATTGAATTTTTCATTTAGCATCTGGCTCGAGTTGCGACTCGGACTCGTTGAAACTTTATAAACCTTTCAATGCCGCAATTTGTCTTTATTTGGTTCGTGTTCGAAGCTCAAATATTTTTGTTGTTACCCCCCTTCCACCTTCCGCCGACACGGGCAGAAAGGCGGCGGGGCACAGGCGGGGGAAGCGAGGAAAAGCGTGGAAAACCAGGGCGGGAGGAGGAGGCACCAAAGCTGGAAACTGGAAGCTGGAGACTCTTTTGTCAAGTGCATTTGACGTATATTGCAAACGTGACAGGAGCCACAGCGTAAACGTGGAACGCTTGGCGGCGGCCATGCCAGAAATGTCATCATCGATGGCCTTCCGCCCCGACCGCCCCGCAACCCCGGAGGCAGGATTCTCTTACTCCTCCAGCCCCTCTTCGTAGCCACCCAAACCCCCCGCTGCCCTTCGCCTCGGCCTTTCTTCTCACGTAACTCAAGCTCATTTGGCCTGTCTCCCTGCTTCGTATTCATGACTTCATTCACACCTCGAGACCACCACACCAACTCCCTGCCGCACACATACACCGTTTCACACTCCTCGCTGTCATCACTCCTCTCTGTCCCCACTCCTCTTTATCCCCATTCCTCTTGCCTCTCCACTAAACGCCACCCACCACGCCTCATCTCGCCACATCAGCAAACGACACATTTCCCATTTTTAGCGTCGCTCATCTCGATTTCCCTTGCTCTTCCCGGTCTTGAACAGGCGAAATGATTATTGCCGGCGATCGTTACGGACTCACCGAGAAGGAGAACAACATGTACGCCATCGAGATGGTGCTGCACATCAAGCGGCTGCAGTCGAGCGACTTTGGCGGCTACAAGTGCATCTCGAAGAACAGCATCGGGGACACCGAGGGCACCATTCGATTATATGGTAAGTGAATAATTATTAAATGATAAACTAAAAATTAAATAATTATTATATGGTAAACTATAAAGCGGATTAAAAACCTAGGAGAAAGACACTAGAAAATTATGTATATAATAAGTACTCAACATTTCAATTGCATCGGGTCAATTGTTTTCAAAATATTATTACCGGCGCACACACATTTATTTTGAAAAATACAACTTTTTATTTTCTTCTAATTTTTTCTTGAAACTTGCAGGCGACCATCTTAAGATATTAAACTTTAAGAAGGTGTATATGCGCCCTTAAACGTTGAATTATATGGGCTATAAATTTATATTATGTTTAATATAATCGAAAAAATTAAAAGTAAATAACACTTAACTTAGTATTGTGGGATTATTTTCTATATATAAATATGCAGTAAAATTTGTTGAATATTGTTTTCGAAAAAATGTTAAAAAAATGGATACATCAAAGTTTATGATATATTCAATTTTATTATTACATTTGTCATTTTTCATAATATTATTTTTTAATATTTTTTAAAATTAATAACCTTAAAATATTTTTATTGTATTAAGTTTTTTTTTTAATAAGGTTTTTCAAAAATATTTTACCTTTAAATAACATTTTTTTTTATTTAAAAAATCGATACATCAAAGTTTACGATATTTTCGATATTATTCCAAATTATAATATTTTTCGGGTATTTACGAAAATATATAAATGTGATATTTATCAAAATATACAAGTTCAATAAATTAAATTGAATGATATTTTCTATGTGAAACGGACCGTGATATTTTTATCAGAATATTCTAATCAATGTTTATTCCTAATAAGTACTTTTTGCTTATAACAGATATAAAAATTATGCATTTTATGAGCAACCTATTACAACAATAGTGTATAAATAATAATGAATATTTTCCTAAAATACTTAAAAACATTTAAATAAAACACAACCCCTTTGGTAATCCCATTTCTTACCAATTCACAGAAATGGAGAGACCCGGCAAGAAGATACGCGATGACGATAACCACGACGTGTCGGTGAGTCCAGGACCCCCCATAGATCCCTTAACATATATATATATTATATATATACATATATACATATATATTTATTCTATATTTATTAAATAAAACCATAAATGTCATGTCTATATATATTCCCGTGTTCCAACACCCTCTCTCTCCCCTTTATTTCGTGGCCGCAGAAAAACGAGGTGGTGCTGAAGGAGACACGCCACGAGGACGGGTCACGCAACCAAAATGGAAGGCTCTACAAGGACAGGAATCCGGAGCAGGAGCGCGGATCCACCGGCGGCGGAGGAGCCTCCGCTGTCCAAGGCGGCCGTGGGACAATGCGGCTAATCGGAACGTTTCTATTAGCCTTTCTGTTGGTGTTATTAACGACGATGGCGACGGCGAGGCCAACAATGGCCACTGGCCACACAAAGGCCGCCGTTGCCATAAAGCACCAAGGGGGAGGAGGAGCAGCAGGAGGCGAAGGAGGAGGAGTCAAGGCAACGATGAGCTTCGATATGAAGCCGGAACTTTGGGAAAGATCAGCGGGGTTTAATAATAATAGGAGCAATTGGCGACGAAAGCTGTGGGAGCGGGGAGCCGCGGCTAAGTAAGATTATTATTATGATTATTATGATTATTATTATACAATTATTATAGCTTAATTCAATTGTAATTATACAAGCACGATTATGATGCAAAGGCCCAGCCATCCTTTGTTGTGTCTGTGTGTGTGTCTCTGGGTGTGTCTAGGTGTGAGTGAGTGAGTGTCCCGGAAAAGGGAGAGCATTAATCAATGGGGAAAAAGATGATGATTTCCGCCCCATCAGCTAATCATCTTCTTACCGGAGCTAATTGCCAAAAGGATAAGCAACGCAAAGTGGGGCGATTCTGGGCTAATTGAATGCATATTAAATCAAAAGGAAGAACCGGAGGAGCGGATAAACTAAAGTGTCGTAGTTAAGTGGAAAAGAAAATGCGTTTAAATGTTACCTCGTTAGTGGAAAATGAATTAAAGAAAAAAAAAGAAAAACAGAAAAGAAAACCCCCAGCAAACGATATTAAATGGTGTTCGGTTCTTTGAATGGCTTTAGCTACTCGTAAACACAGTATGACTACAAAAAGATATACATATATATATAAACCGGAAATATATACAACCCAGGCATACATATATGCATACTAAAAACAATACGATAATTATAATGTTACCAATACCGATCAGAATATACACAGAACTATGTATAATTGTCCTATGGCTAAGTTAGGTTTTAGTTTTCATTAATTTGTGTTTCGTTCCTGACATTAAACGTTCAGTTTGGTAAAGTAAAGTAAAGTAAACTATTTACACATATTTATTAGGTGTTTAATTCAGAGTTCTGTATATAATGTGTAAGGCCTGCTCAAAGAGAAAGGAATTTGTGGCTAAATTAAAAAGATAAACGATAAATGATAAATGAAATACCTATGAAGACATAAAGAACATGTTTAGACGATCTTTGCTAACCGTCAACTGTATATATATTTACACCCTGGGTGATCTGGAGAGAGTAAGTTTCGTTGTTAATTAAATGGTAAATGGTTCTATTTTTGGACCCCTTTGTTGTCTCCTTCGCTCCACGGCTCAAAAGACTAAATGCGGACCCTAGATTTAAGCCAACTCGGGAAGCTTTGCAGAGATACTTCCGCTTGTACGAGAGGGTGGGATGTGTGAGAGAGGAAAAGAGAGGTTTCTTAAGAGCTAAATTATTCAATTAATTTATAGAGAATAAAAATTATTGCTTGAAATAATTTAAATTAATTTATATTCCTTGAAAGTTTAGTTCTTTAAATCTAAATGAAGTAAAGTAATGCGAGAAATATTTGATACGTTAAGAAACTTAATATATTTTCTAAAAAGATATTCATTAAAAATATTGTTCAGTTTAAAATAAATTTCTTTTTCGAGGCTCAAATCCTTTTTTGTTAAATTTTTTCTTTAAAATTTTCCCTATGCTCCAAGAAAACTCTCTTTTCCCACACCCACCACCCTCTAGAAAATCACCCATTGTCCTGTTTATGATATAAGTGTGTTGCCCAAGCGGTGTGCGTGTTGTTCAGCTCAATTCCACATTTAAATAAATATATATACATGTATTGTAAATCGCAGAATGCAGAAATAAGTGTGCCAAATACGAACGAAAAACAAAAACGAAATATTAAAAGGCGAAAAATAAAAACAAAGTTAAAAGCCGGAAGAAGGTGAGTGCATGTGTGTGCATAAGTGTTCATATCTCAGTAATATCCTTGCATATATCTATATGTATAATCCACATATCCAAAAATGCCGCTCCCCCGTGTGAACAAACCGAAAAGAAATACAAATAAAAATGAAAATAAAAGGCAAGAAAATAATTCTTCGAAAGCTGACTACTCAGATGTACTCTGACTCTCATATACGTACCGGAGAAGGGAAAGAAGGGAAAAGAATGGGCGAGGAAAAGTACATTTTAAATATATAATACGAAGATAAACGTAAGGGATAAATTTAATTCTAGGGAATATCTTTTTTTTTCATGGTGGCGAATGCCTAGCAAATCAAAGTTACGTTTAATCTAGATCTAAGCAACCAAAGGCATATATATACCCATATATATGTACATATATATATTATTATATATAGATGGAAATCCAAATGTTGTTCACAAAGACACAGGCTAAAAAATAACAGACTAAACTATAGTGAAAATACTAAGAAACTCTAAGTACAGAAAAATCTCCCATTCAAATCGTAAAAGCATTCAATGTCTACGCTACAGCCATACAAAGATAAACCAAATAAACGAAAGATACAAAAATATTTGACAACTACATATGCATAATACCACAAACCTACAACATGAGAATAATATCCAACAATTTCAAGATGTAAGCCCCCCCGCAAAAAAAAAAAAAAAACAATATGTTTGAACATCAAGATAATAGCATTTAGTTGGAATTTGTGTTTATGTACATAAGAAATGAGCGAACAAAGGCATGTGTTTGTACTGTAAAATCTGTTTATTATACAACTGAATATTCAAAATGAGAGAAACAAAGAAAAACCCGCGAAAACGTGACAAAAATCCCCCCAAAAAATGAGAGAATACAAAAAAAAAGATATGGAAAATAAATAAAGAGAAATGCATATGAAAATTTCGAATGTTTGCTATCAATAATTAAGGTAAAAAAATAGTGTGGTAAGTAACGCCTCATGACTGGCTATATTTAATTTTCATTTTAGCCCCAAGATAGGCTGATTTTTCTAGGGGATTCCCCAGAGGTAAGTTGTGGTACTTTCCGCCAGGTGTCGCCTTGTTAGGGCTGGCAAAGCAGCGAAAAAAATCTACCTTGGCTCTTTTTTGGTATTTTTTCTACTTAAATTCAAAGATTGAAATATTTTTAAAAATATTTCTGAATGGGCTCCTGCTCCTAAGTAACTTCCCCACCTCTTGCTATATTAATTATAAATTTAAAACTATTTACACCATAAAGATTACAGCATTTCCCTTTCACTCCCAGCTACTTCCAAGTGATTAACAATTTTGTGGGCAACAATTGAATTGATTGTCTAAAAACAGAAGCCACAAAATGCTAAATACTAACTAGAAGCAAGGTGAATAAGCGAGGAGATCAAGATAAACACATATATGTGTATGACTACGAGTATATATGTGCATTTGAGCTCGATTTGTTTCGCAAAGAATAAATACAAAATGCCCAACGAAATGCAAACACAAACTGTGCAAATATTTTGCAATGGGTGGTGTGTGTGCAGTTTCCGTTGGTCAAATGATGGTGGCCAACACTAACAACTAACTAACATTTTGTATTTATTTTAAGTTGTGTTGCCATACAAAATATGCACACAAGCCGTGCCGAGTTATTTATATTGCACAGACACTGGCACAGACAATGGATGGGAACTGTGCGACAATTTTTGCCCCAGAACGTTGCACTCACCGCAAACTCAACTCGGCCGAGTCCTGAATCCTGCAAGCCTAAAAATGAAAATGCAAAATGCAAAATGCAAAATGCAAAATACAAAATGGAAAATGGAAAAAATATCTTTACATTTGCATCTTTTATATTCACACGACACACCGAACCAAAGGCCAAGGGAGGAGGCGGCGGCAAAGATTGCGTTTATAACAATGTGCAGGTTCATGTCAACCAGAACCAGGACGTCAAATAGGACCAGGACCAGGACTAGAATGGGGACGATGACGACTACGATGAGCATTGCCAAGGGAACGCTCGCAGAGAGCAGGACGAGCAGGACGAGGGGGATCTGTAATGCACTCGGGGAAATGTTGTAGTCACTAACCAATTTTGTTGGTTAGCTTTTAGGATAGGAATTAGCCTTTGGTAAGGGGTTTTAATGATATTATAAACTTTGTGAATATAATATTTATTAATATACAAAAAAATAAAATATTAACGAATAGCAAATACATTTTTATTATAAATAATTTTAGTTTTTAAAGGTAAAATTGTTATTATACTGTAATACAAATATATATAAAGTCCTATAATAATCTTCAAAAGATTCTGTATTAAAAAAAGATACAAACTTTAAGGAATCTTTAAGGTCATCTAAATAATATATATTAAATTGTTTGGTTCTATATATAACATTTTTAAAATTTAAAAGCACTTAATTTGAAACATATATTTATTATATATTATTTATTAACTTATGTAAACTTTGATAAAATATCTTTTCAAGGGAATATTTGATGGTTTTTAAAGATGTATCTCAGAAGGCTCATAAAATTAAAAAAAAAAACTTTAAGAGTACCTCCATAAAATATTTAAAAAATTTTGAAAATTGTATATATTAAATTTTCTTATTAAAATAATTTGTATTAAGAATATACTTTTATTGTTTGCACTGTATACATATTCTTAACTTTGAAATAATATTTTTCTTAGAAAACATTAAATATTTTCTAAAGGTCTTATAAAAAAGAATTTTAAAAGTGTTTCAGAAATATAAATAATTAATTATACAGAAATCTTTATTGGCAATTTTTAATATTTATGTTATTTTATTTATTTTTATTTTGCCAAATTATTTTTCTTTAAGAGTATGAAATATTTTATGAACAAATGTCTCAAAACCTCTTTAAAAATTATTAACCATTACATTTCCCGCTGTGGAGGGTTAAGTTGAATAAAGAAACCCAACCGAATCTGTATCCTCATCCGAAACCAGCTGCCTAACGATGGATGCACCTTGGAGCGCTGCGCGGATACGGATGCGGATGCGGATGCGGAGAGTCCAACATTGTCGGCAGAGAGGAGAGACACTGTTGCCCGTATTCTTTCCTCCTGCCATTGCTAATAGTTTAAATTCATCTGCATGTCTGTGTCTGGTTTCACGCTTTATGCACTGCTAATGATTTGATGTCGTCTCCCATTCTCCGGGAATGGAAAACTCTGGGCTGCAACCCAAGGGAAAAACTGGGCTAAAATCAAAAGGAGGGAATGCGAGTGGGACAGCCGTGAATCCAGGCAGCCACGTGACGACGTCAAATGCAAAACTCTCTCTCTCTCTCTCATCTCGGCTAATGCTCCGCCAACCATAGCCCACATTCTTATTTAAATATATATAGTATATATGTATATATATGTACAATATAAATTATATGTAGAGCACATTTCCATATATAGTGCTGGTGATGGTAGCAGAGGAGGCGGCCTTTGTGTGCCGTTGATGGATCCAGGAAATGCACAGTTTGCAACTCGTTTTGAATCAAGTTGAAGTTGCCATTGCCACCTGCATCCTGCATTCAGCTTCCTGCATTCAGCATCCTGCAACCTGGAAACCTGGACCCCGGCTAGAGCATTTCAAATCGATTAGCCCAAATTATTTACATTGAAGCCACTCTAATTGTGCCAGCAAATAAATAACGAATCAGAAGTGCAGCCAGCCGAGCCAAGTCAAAATATGAATTCGGGCCGTAAGGCCCTCACAGCAATTGTGTGCAAACAATTTGCGAATGTAAACAAGGCCAAGGGGAGAGCCGGGCCAGCAGGATTCGTCGTTTTCTTTTTATTACGCAAACGTAAGTTTCTGGCTTTTAAATCAATTTAAGTCACAGACATAAGTACCAGATTAGAGTGTTTTTAGAAAAGGGCAAAGGAATTGAGTTGGAAGCCAAGGACTTGAGCAGCTCTAACGAACTTTTAGGCATAGTTTTTATACCATAAACGTTATTTTATTGCACATTTCGGTTTAACTCGAAGCATGTAAGTGAGTGAACTCTTTAAATACAAAGCAGGCAGTAAATAAATGCGTCATGCTGGCCGAGAAAATATTTGATTTAGTCTTTCTTTTCCTCTTCTGTTTAATATTTAATTAAATTTTGTTTATATAAAAATCAATGGGGTTTATTGTGGTTAAGAAAAACTGGTATATATTTGAGTTGATAAAATTCAATAAAAATGTAAGTGTAAATAAAGATATTTGGCCTACCCTGCGTATACGTAATTTCTGGTTTAACATCACGTATACGTTATGGTGTGTTTAGTTTTATGTATTTGTAAATTATTTTTTTGATATTACGTCTATGTTTATATATTTTTAAAGTAAGTTTTTATATGTTTAAAATAACGTATACGTAATTTTAAAATTTAATATTGCGTATACGTAAGTAATTTCCTGTTTAACATTACGTATACGTTGTGTTATTTTTAACATTCCTAAGTCTTTAGTTTTATAATTTATATATGATGTATATCTGACTTGATGTTTCATAATAATTTTATCCTTTATATTACATATTTATATTATATTTTATCACTTCCCATAAGCAGCTAAGAAATATTTAAATTTAAAAAATTATAAGATATTAAATAAATATAATTTTTAAAAGAAAAAGCCAAAAACGGAATCAAATTTATATATATATATATTTTTTTTTTTTTGAAAAAAACTGCTGACCAACTTGGCCGCTTTTCCGGGCGTTTTTTCGTAACCCCTTCCGTCCCATCAACACACATACATATAGTTTTTATAGTATAATACACATATATATATAGTATAGTATCCTTTTTCTTTTGTATACCCTTACAACAGGCATAACTGTACGAATACTCGTAGGAAGTAAGCTGAACAAAAAGAAGAGGTGATCTAGCCAAATCTTTCTTAGTTTTCTTATCTTTTTTTCTTATCTTTTGTGGATTGAAAATTGTTAATAACTTAGCTAATATTTTATATTGCTTAGGTAAGTAATATTGAATAATTAATACAAAACCAAGTTGTGTTGTTTTTATATATATTTAATTTTCAATTACGGTTTTAAAAGATCCAAAAACTTGTCAAAAATATAATAATATAAAATATAATATATAAAAATATATGACTTAAAGAGCAGGATATGTGTTACAAGCTACTCAATTAAATTAAAATACCCTGCAAGCTTATAAACATGGAATTGAACTCAAATATAAATGAAATATTGATAAAACTGATATTATACCACCTAACCTTTCAGCAAGTATTAAATAAAAATAAGGTTTATATTTTATACCTCATAAAGGATATTTAAACCTAGACTTACCAAACTAAAATTTCTGTCTTGGTTTTCCTCTCTTTTTTTTGTAAATTTCTTTCTTTGCACAGAGCGCGAGTTCACATTTGTTGTGTTTTATTTTCCTTTTTGGCGCAAATATTTGAGGATTTTAATTGTTTGTATTTGTGAGGAGGACAGCGAGGGACGGAAAGGCGGGGGGGAGGGACAGGAAGGAAGACGGGGCTAGGAAAAAATGCAGCAACAATACAATAGCAACAAGCGGCGAAAATATTTGAACAATTCCAAAATGCGATAGTAAAGTGTTTTAAGCGGTTTTTGTTTGAATGCGGCCGAGGGTGGTCCTTGCCCTCAGTTCCTCCCCTTTGGACATTGCATACTTTTAGGCCCCACTGTGTGTGTGTGTTTGCTTGTTTGCTTGTGTTTGTCTGCAGCCTGTGCACACACACACACGCACACATGGGCATTTATTTACTGTGCGCATGTTTTATTGTTTAACATTTAAAATATTTGCGCCTGCATAAAATTTGACCCGTCGTGCAGCAGGCCTCGTCCTTGCCGCATCCTTCCCGGCTTCTTTCATTTTCATTTGGCGCTTTTTTGCCGCTGTTTGCTCACTCGCTCGAATATATGCTTATTTACTTGCCGAGTTTTTGCCGCTCCTTTTTTCCCGGCATTTTTTGCCTGCTTTTTTGCATATATATTTTTTTTGTTTCTTTTTTCCAATTGAAATCTACCCACAGATTCGCCAGCATCGTCGTCGTCGTCATTGTATTGCGTTTTAAATTGTTTAAGCATTTAGTTTGTTTGCCAATTGCAACAAACCAGAAATGAACAAATAAATAAACAGAGGCAAAGCTTTGTTTCAGGCCAGTATTTGCCCAACGAATATCCTCGGGCACCGTCAGGCATTAGCCTGTTTATAATTAATTAATTACTTTAAATTTAAATTAATACATACACGTAACTAAAGCCTTTGAAGGGACATTAATATAAATTGTACAAATATCAATAGAGCTTCTAAATAAAAAAGTGCCTAAAGGGACTTTACCATGGTTTCAAAAGCATTTTAAGTATTTAATTAAAAAAGAAATCGTGATTTGTTTTAGGGTATAATTTAAATAAGTATTCTCTCATAGATAATTCCAGGATATATAGAGGCGCAGAGGCATTAGCCTTTCATAATTAATTCATATAATTATAAACAAGTTCTTAAAGTTTTTAAATGGGAATTAATATTAAATGTAGAAATATTGACGAAGCTTTTAAATAAAAATCTCCTAAAGGATTTTAAGTACTTCAATCAAAAAGAAATAGTAATTTATTTAATATTTTGTATCTACATATTATCTTTAGATAATCCCAAGATATAAAGCGTTGCTTAGGCATAAGCCTTTCATAATTAATAAATTAAATAATATAGAAGTTATTAAACCCTTTGAAGGGGAATTAATATTAAATATAGAAATATTGCCAAAGCCTCTTCATAAAAATCTTAAAAAAGTTTTTTTTATATATTTCAATCAAAAAGATTTAGTAATCTTTTTAAATTTTTTTAATTTAAATAAATTAATTAAGTTTCTCTCTGTAGATAATCTCAAGCTCTATAAAGAGTTGCTTTGTACAAAAAAAAAGAATACCATTAATTAGCATTCATTGCCTTGGAGGTCCTACGAATAACTTCGAATATTCAGCCGGCATTTAGAGGGCCACGCCCACCGGCGCCGAATTCCGCCTACGCTTTTGCGGCCGTGATTGCATGCTAGCCCAACGCGTTGGAAATGGAAAATGGGAAATGGAAATCGGACTGCGAACCGTTAAGGGTGCAAGAGTGTGAGGAATATGCCCAGCGTGTTGCCCCGGAGACCTCGTGCTCTCTTCCAACAAAGGACCTACCTCAACCTCCAACCTGGCCTGCGGGGGGCGTGGCAGGAAGATGAGGAGTACAGACAGGACAGGCGGCGGGGGTTAAAACCTAAAATTTTCAAGCAGCCCCACATTAATGTGGAGCACATTAGTGCACGTAAGTGTATTAAGGATAATGGATGCACTCGTAGATATATTTTGCCAGGAGCCAGGAGCAAACAGCAGCGGGTCAGAGCTGTTCTGCGGTGTCCTGATGAATACAACGAGGTCCTTGAATAGCAGCATTCGGATGCGGAGGCGGAGGCGAATGCGGATACGGATACGGATACGGGATTCGTGTTCCAGAACTCACAGACCCGGTTAAAGGTGCACTTGTGTGTGGATAAATTGCATTTGCCGGCAGCTCCTCGTTTTCAAATATTTTAATATGTTGCCAAAAGGACCTAAGGACCTGCGTTTTTAAGGCCACAACATTTTAGAGCGACTCAGTAAATAGTTTTATACAAGAAAGTAGATAGTTGTAGGGCTTTGCAGAAAGATTTTTACAGTTTCTCTTTGCTGATCTGCTATATCTCTGCTATATTTGGGGTAAAATATAATTAGAAATTAAATGATTAATATATTATTATAATGAGAGAGCGGGATATGGAGACAGGAGTATAAATAAAGAGTGAGAGACTTAGATAAATAGCTAAGAACATCCAGAAATTAGGCAAAAAATCAAGAAAGCAAATTAATATAAAGATAACAGAAGCATATTAAATTCCTAACAAATAAAAATATTGAATAGAGGCAGAGAATTTTAAATAATAAATTAACTAGAATACTCAAGTCTTAAGCCAACCAAAAGTATATATCAAATTGTAAGGAAATTATGAGACTCAATACCGGCTCGTAAGAACATTGCTCAAACCCCTAAAATAGAGAGAAAATCTAGAATAAATATACAACAATACTTACAAAAAACAAAACACCAACATTTATTCCAAAAACCTCAACTTTTAATACCCATCACCACAAAGACAAAGGCACAAAGAAACCATTTCGAAATGAAGTCCTTTTTAAGCAAACTCAAACGGATTCTTTTCCGGCGCTTCGACGAGGCTCATCAATCGGAATTGAATTTCAATTGCCATTGTCTGTTCACCTCTCACCTTGCAGCCCCAAAAATGAAAAGAGAAACAAGGGAAAAATAAAAAAGCGACAAAAATATATATATGTATGTACCTACATTTATATCTTTTTTTTCGTCGGAGTGGCGCCTCGCGGGTGGGTAAGGCATTTTTATTGCCATCATTGTCAGCGGGAATTGTCATCATAAATATTTGATTGTTGCATCAATAAAAGCTTATGACACATAAAATCCATAATTTCAATTGTTGGCCCCGCGGGCGTGTCTCTTCGACTGTGAATGTGAATGTGAATGCGATTCGATTCGAATCGGATCGGATCAGCCCAAGGTTAATGCAGCCTAAGGAGGCAAGCGATAAATAAGGAATAAACTGGCTAGCGGTGGGGGTAGGAGGGGGGTAAATCAGGTGCAAAATCCAGGTAGGAGGCAAATTTCGGCTGCGGGTGCTCACGGGCTCATAAATCTGGCGAATCGTTTCATGATTTTTCCACAAAAATCATGAAAAATTAAGAGCCCGTCACGGTGACCAGACCAATCAGTGGTTTTTGTTATTTAAATCGCATTGGTAAAGCATTTAAATTGGTAGGAAAAAAAGAAATACACATTTATGTTGGCATTAATATTCATAATTTACGCATTAATTGAAAACTTAAACTGCGCGAGGATTGCGACGAGTCCTTTGCAGGGATATCTCCTCACTTCATGCATCGCTACATATGACAAATTAATGAAGCGCGCCCGCACACACACACGCATGCCAGCGCCGGTTTATTATACACTGGGGGAAAAAAGGGTGAGAAATAAATAGTAATAAATATTTAGGGATGCATTTTGTGAGTGCCACTATTTTAGAAAATATTTTTAAAGAATTTTCTAAGGGTACAAAAATATATTTTATTAAAGCTTTCAAGAACATTTGTATTTTTTTATACTATATAAATTGTATTTAATAAATTTGTAAATATAAATAAACTTAGTAAAATCTAACACAGTTTTTTTTGTGTAAATAAAAGTCTGAAGACCAGAAAAATATTTTAAAATCATTTTTAGCAGCCTAATTAGAAACGAAATAATTAAGATCTTATTTAGGTAAAGTTAATAAATTTCGGCCTATAAAGAAAATTAATTATATATATATAGAGTATTTATACTCTATATTTTCCATTTCGTTTGTTTCTATTTTTATTTAAGTTGAGGAAATGGCTAAAAAGCATATTGTGAAGTTTCCTATTTGACAAAATATTTTAAAACAATTTCCTTTGGCTTCTACAAATTTATTGTTTTATACTATATAGAATTGGTTTTAAAATATATTTAACACCTAAAATAACTTTGAAAAAGCGAAGCAAATATTAGAAAAATAATTTCTATACAATTTTCAAACTTCATTAAACCAGAAAAATAAAGCAAAATGTACTTTAAACAAGTTGTTCGTCTTATAATTGAATTTATATTTTTATGTTGTTTTTGTTTATACACTGATTTACTTCTTTTTCTTCTTAAAATTAATTTTTTTAATAATTTTTACCTGCGACTGAATCTTATTATTATACCTGATTTAATTTGTAACCATTAACCTTTATTTTCAACTGCAGCTCCCTTTTCCCTTTTTTTTCACTGTGCACAATATACATGTTTATATAATACGGGGGGTATTTATGTATTTATGTAGTACCTCTGCGGCTGTTCATAAATCAAAATTTATGCCCATCAGGCGAAACCTCGCAGACGTCACATATAACACACATTTTCCACTGTTCGGATGAGACAAGAACAGCAATTGGCGAGTAATTGACATGATTGAGGGTTTGAGGGGGGTGGGGATGGATGCAGGGTGGGATAGTGGGGGTCAGGGATCATCGATGGTTAATATGGCATATGTAACATTGACCAATACACAACAATTTCGATGCGAAGCTGATGCCAAAGCTGCCGATGTCAGCGAAAGTCCGAAACGCTCATGTGGCGCGCAAGTGGAAAATGCTAGGCTAAGCAGGAAAATCCTCCTCACCCCCTCTTGGTCGCACTGTGAGAAACGAAATGAAAAGCAATCGAAAGTGTCAAACTCATCGGAGGGGGGAAGAGCGAGAGGGGGGGTCAGAGTCAGTGTTGCATGTCCAGAGCACGTAATTGGTCAGGTCGAGAGACCTTGATTTACCCCAGCTCTTAAACCCTCTCTGCCCTTCCCTCTGCTGCACAGTTATGAAGGGTGCTTGGTTAGTCATTAAAAGTTAATTTAGAGAACTATTTCTCTTACTAGGTTTTAATTTTCACAAATGTTTGTAAGTAGATAAATTACTAAGAGGACAAGAATGTTAATTTTTACTACGATGGCTTGTAAACTTAATTAGGATTATATTTAATTTATAAAATACATTGCTTTTAATAGTTTAAAATGTTTTATTAATTTCTAAGATAATTAAAAAATCTCTTTGTAAATAAATATCTCAGATAACTTGTTAAATTAACACATAGAGCATATATTCAACTTCAAAGATATTCCTTCTTTTTGGTTAATCAAGTCCTTTCCAAAGATCTTTTATTTATTTTGATTTTAATTTTTGAAAACCGCTACAAAGTGCAATATTTGAATTATATAACTTACACCAAAATGGCCAAAGAGATGCCAGGACTATCAAAAATTTGGCAAAGGAAATTCCATTCGTGACCAAGTTTTGTGCTAATCCAGGACTCCGACCTCCGCACACATATTGTTCAGCACTCCTGCTCATTCCTTATTTTTATTTTTATTTTAGTTTTTTTCTTGGCTTCTTTATATATATATATATATACATTTTATTTCATTTAATTTTGTGCTCTTTGGGAAAGAACAGTGGCTTTTTTTATTTATTTATTTATTTTTATACTCTTCCTTCTTCGTTTTATTTTAATTTTAATCCAATTTCTGCCACACAACGAAGAGAATTTATTTTTATTTTTATTCGAGTGTGGGTGTGTACGTGTGTGTGTTTTTATTTTCCCGATTTTTTCCCCCTGCCTTGTGGCAAAATATATTAAAAGCTACTTACAAAGTGCAGAGCCAAACGCTTTGCCCCGTGTGCAGTCACACACACACTCTCTGTGGGGTGCAACACACCACCCACACACACACAGAGAGATATTTGCAATGTTGTGGTGTTCATATATATATTTATATATATATATATATATTTATTTATATATACTTGAAGCTGGCCACGATGACGACGATGGCAATGGCATGAGGATGATGATGATGACGATGATGATGATGATGCAAGTGATTCATGCGGAAAACGAGCAACAATTTTGGTTTACCAGACAGACAACGCCAGTCCCAACAGCAACAACAACAACAATAATAACAAAAACACAAATGAAACAATAACAACAACAAAAGAGGCAAAAAATAACAAAACAAAACAAAAGAAAGTAACATAAAAAAAATCGTAGTTTCCACAAGGGAACCCGAATTGTGTATTACCCTTTGTTTGGTAAATTTTTTAAAAGGGATATTGCTCTTTCTAAACATTCTTTAATTATTATTTTTTAGCTTAATAATCTTAATAAATATTATGCGACTATTAGCTTTATTAATTATTTTTATTATATATTTTTGAAATATCAATAAATCAGTGCAAGAATATTAATAGCAAAAAATAAATTATAAATGTTATTACTTGAATATCCGTTAAAGGAAACTAACAATAATATAAATAAAATTGCCAAGTTTTAAGTTCAATTTTAAAACTGTCTCAAAATAATAAGAATTAGAATAATATCAAGGATAAGTTTCAATCAAGATAATTAAAATGATTCATGGTAAAGTTTTTTTATTTTAACCAACCAATAAAACAATTGATAGAATTTCATTACTAGAATTTGAAGTATTATAATTTTTATTATTATTAATTTATATATATTACAGATTATTTTATTATGATATATATTTACATATTATGTTTTAAAAATATATATATTGTTTTTATTTATATAGTAAACCTCAACTGCAATACCCTCTTTGCAACGGTATAAAAAACTCGAGTCCGGCAACAATCGAGCAAGTCTTACATGTGTTTACACAATGTTTTGTTGTGCTTACTTGTGTTGTTGTCCTTACTCATGTTATTGTTGTTGTTGTTGTTGTCGTGGTTATTGCTGCTGTTATTTTTGTGGCCATGGGTCCAGCATCCTTTCGGCCGCCTGCTGTTTCAATTTTATTATGAGTGCAGCAAGAGAAGCATCCATTTTCCAGCCAGCATTTTCATTTGCACGTCCCGCGGGGAGAAAACCTCAGCACATATTAAAAATGGATTAAATCAGCTGCAAAATGTACTTGACCAATGCACGGCCTCTGCTTGGTTTATTCAAATAAAAAAAATTTCCATTTATTATAATAGACAAAGTGGCGTATACGCAATTTGGCAGAGACTTGACAAAGGCAAAAAGAAAAGCCATTTTTTTTTTTTATTTATTTATTTTATTATTTTATTTATTTCCAAAAGCTGGGGGGTTCTTTGAGAAACTATATTTATTTCTTAATAGTAAGAGTAATTAAGATATGCTGAAAAATTAACCACAAGTTGCTAACTTTGAACTTAAGAGGTTTATCAATATAGTATAAATTAATTATGAAATATATTTTCTTACGAAGAATTTTAAAGGAATATTTTTCGTACTAAAAATGTTGCTATATATTTTATTGTTACTTGAATTATCCTTTAAGTAAGTTTTTCCCCTCCATCCACAATCGCAATTGAAGTGCAATGAAGTGCCAGCGAAGTAAGTGAGTGAGTGAGTTCATCCTGGCTGAGTGCCCACCGAATGCTCCGAGGAATCGGGATTGATTGCTAGCCAAATGAGCATTGATCCTGCATCTTAATTTATCCATGTGAACATGGCATTGGGGAAATCCAACCCAAGCCTCCACCAAAAAAAAAAAGAAAAACAGAACAGACAAGAACAATACACCTATCCCAAGGATATCATGGAAAGAAGTCAAAATGCACTCATGCGTATAATTCAATATTGGGAACAAATTGTTTTAAACACGTTTCATTAGATTTCGCATTGCAAATGCCATTATAAACTTGTGTGTGTTTGCGAGTGTGTTACCTACAGACACATGTATGTGTACATTTGAATTTGAATTCTAAGATGCAGACAACACGAAGAGCAGGCAGAGGGCACATCTTGCTCACCCTCGCCTTCCCTTGCTCGCATATTGTTTTTGCCAGTGACAACTGAAAGATTGAATTGAACTTTGCATTCGAGCGATTTCAGAGCAGGCACTGCGAGAAAAAATAAGTAAAGTAGTAGCTAATAAGGTGAGCCAGTGAGAAAGGTGCACTCGAATTTAGTAGAATTTTATCGTTTTATTAAAAGATACAAAGGATTTGGCATAAAAAACGTATATTTAGCAAGGCGAAATGCCCACGGGAATGTAGCTAAGTAAATGTAGCTAAATAAATATAGCTATCAAAAGTATCTAGACAAATGTAGCTAGCTAAAGTATCTATGCAAAGGTAGCGAGGTATAAGTATCTAAAAAAAGTAGCTAGAAAAAGTATCTATGCAACTGTATCTAGGCAAATGTAGCTTGCTTTATGTATCTAAACAAATGTAGCTTTCAAAAGTAGCTAGGCAAATGTAGCTAACTAAAGTACCTAAGCTAATGTAGCTAGAAAGATGTATTTAGGAAAATGTAGCTAATCAAATGTAGCTAGCAGCATGATGCAACACAGCAATGTTGCAGAGATCATCTTAGTATTTCTACAACTTCCAAGGTTATTAACCAATTTTAATCAAATTTTAAAAATACCTTCCCAAAAGCTAATAGATTTTATATCTCCTTCCTTTCTACACAAATTCAAACTAATTCCTATTTTTCCTTTATTATTTATTAAAAAGCCTAAAATTTTCCTCTGTGTGCCACTGCGATTGGAGCGGCAGTTTCGTAATTGTGAATTGATTGCTCGAGTGTAGCGAAAACTCTGCAGCAATGCTGGGCTGGGCTGGGGCGGGGCGTGGGAAAAGCGGAAAAGTCAGGCGATCAATTCGGGAGTCCCCTCAATGCGATTTGTCTTGTGTCAGATTTGAGTGACAGAGCCGTTTGTTTGCCTTTCGCTGCTGCTGCAGCAGCAGCAGCATGTGCAGAAGGACAACCGATACACACACGCACATATGCATATGTGCATTAGTCCTTTGGCAGGCGACAAAATTGTCACCGGTCTTAAAGGGAAATTAGATTAGATTAGATTTTGATATATTCAGTTAAGAGCTTAATTAATTTATTTTACTATGTTAATTTATTTTCTCCCCTTTTTTTTGTATTTAAAATATTTGTAAAATTTGTATTTTATATAAAAAATATAATTTTTATAGACACACTTTTATCGCCGGTTTTGGCAAAGAGTCCTTGCCAGATTTCCTTGCGCTGCTCAAGTTGATTTCTCTTGACTGATTTACGGCACGTGAGCCAGCTACACCGCCAAGTGCCGCCGCCCCAGAAAATCCGGCGGAAAACTCAGGCGGCGAAAAACAAGCCCGAGAATCAAGCCAAGTGGCTACGAAAACAATTTCCCACGGCCAGAGGCAGAGGGAGAAGAGTTCGGGCTGGGCCGAGTTCATTGTGGGGAAGCAGGGCCCACACAGTGCATTAGGGCGCTCGTATAATGCGCTTTCCCGCCGCCGATTTTCTCATTTTCCCCGGTATCGCTTTGTCTTCCCCCACGGGATTGCTTCACGCCAACTTTCGCCTCATAATTTGGCAGTTGCGTTGTTTGTCGGCCTCTTATTGTATTATCCTGTATTGTCGTCCTCGTCGTCCACGCCGCTTGTTGCTTTAATCTTTGGCAGGGAAAAGCCTCGGAAGAGCCTCGCCTTCTCCTCCTTTGTTTGCCCCTCATTATGCGCTTAATTTTCGCTTTTCATTTTCAATTGCCATAATTTAGTTTTATTTTGCTTCATTTTCCGAGGGCTCAGCTCCTCCACCTGGCAAAAGTTTTTGCCGCACAAAAAGAGAGCCCTGGGAAAACTCCGGTTTGAAGGGAGTGAGAATGCGAATGCGAATACGGAAATGGGGCTAAGGATGGCATATTTTCATTTGAAAACCAGGCTGCGTCTGATTACATCATAAGAAATGCGTAATAATTGCGTTAACATAACGGCCTTCGGGATGGAAAAGAACACCGGCAGAGGAGTAAGTATAGAATGAGACATCTTTATCCCCCCAAAGAAGCCCCCATTCTCTGGCCACATTAAGCATCTCCAAGCACGCAATGTGGGCTTCTATAACTTTCATATATATATATATTTATACATATATATATATATAGGTACTTGTTCTGCAGAAACGGGAAAAAGACATTATATAAAACTTCATCAAATTGTCTTCGCCGCTTTCTTTAATGCGCCAAGTTGAAAATTTAATTTACACATTAATTTCAAGTGGCGGCGCATAACCTTTTCCTTTTATTTCCAACATTTGCTTTTAGTTTCGTTTAATGGCAGGTTCTTTAAGAACTCGATTAAAGTTAATACGAAAATTTAGAACATTTTCTTGGGAATATGATTCAATAATAATTGAAGTTGGTTCAATGAAGTTGTTGCCTTGAAAAATTCAATGTTTAAGTGGTTTATTAATAATTAATTATACATTATTCTAGTTATAAATTAATTAATTCATAAATTCTTAATAATATATAGAACCTATCAAAATTAAGTGTCATATATACATTTATAAATACAATTTCCTTACAGTGAGTTAAGAGAATTAAGGTTATACTATTTAAATTACCTTTTTCTAAAAGTTAAACATACATAATTAATAGAAATTTAAACAAATGAATATCTTTAAATGCATTTCAAATATAATAAAAAATCATTAAAAATAACAACAAATGTTTCTACATACACCTAACCTTGTCAGGTGTTAAAACCCAAATAAAATCCTACTATACTTTGCGGCTAAACACAGAATTAGCATTTTCAGACATTTTACACAGCATCGTGTGTAAATTCACTTTAAGCCATGGCCTTATCTACCTGTTGCCACCTGTTGACTCATTATCCAGGGCCGCACCACCCAACCAACCACCCATCGCTATCAATGCAAAACACCAGCCGTTGGAACTGGCCATAAATCAGAAGCAATGCAATATCATTAGTGAGCCAGACTCTGGACTTTGGAAACTGCATTAGAGGCAAAAAAAATATATGAACAAAAAAAACAATACAAGTACGTTACAAGTACATAAAGAAATGATATACTTATATAAAATGTGTACCGCAAAGCGGCAAGCTTCTTCGTTTCCTGACTGTAAAAACTTGAAAAATTGATTGAGCGCGTGAATAACAGCTAGTGAAATGGCTTGCCGGGGCGTGAGTTCCTCAGGGATTCCGTCCAAGGGAAGCTAGTACATGTTTGCCCATACAAATGTCTCTGCTTACGACTTTCGACTCAACGCAACTCAGACCGACTCGACGGCGGAAGGCAATAAAATGTACAATGTGCCACGGGAGAGGGGGAAGGTTACAGGGTATCCTATTCTAGACATGCCACCACCCCAAACCAAAAGCTGCGAGAACTGCGAGCTGGGAACTCCGAACTGCAAACTGCGAGCTGCGAACTGCAGTTTTCGCATTTGTATGCCAAAAACTGCAAGAGTTGGGTAGGAAATTAGTCATTTCAACTAGGGGTTACCCTTTGAAATGACAACAAAAAATATATATTAAAAAAATTATATAAGCACCTGAAGATATTCAAGTTATTTTAAATATTTAATTAGCTAAATGTTTACTGAATAAATAACAAATTTAACGTTATTATCAAGGTCATTGTATATTATTTAGTATTTAGTAAAAATTAGTATTTAATTAAGCTTTTTGTGTGTGGTTAAGGGCACACTAAGCCAAACGACGCTGATCTCGTAGGGCGCCATGAATGCGTAAGTAAAAAAGAAAAATCCTTTAAAAAACCTGTGGTTTAAGCACCAGTTTATACGATTATCAAATGCTAAGGAAAAATAACTCTATTTAAACATCAAATATTTTTTAAAGCTGAATTTAAACTTGCAAACGGTAAGATACACTCAAGGGACCCTGCATCCTGGTGACTGAAAATTTGCAAGCACCTCTGTAAGGTAGAGTACAACAAAGCAAAATAGTTGAGTGGCGTTTTGCAGTTCTTAGTCCGTAGTCCTTAGTGCTTAGTCCTTGCCAAAAGTAACACACAGACACATTGAGACAGTCAAACAGATATGGCAACAGTATCATTCCACATAACAGGGGATGTGGATGGAGATGGAGATGGGAACTTGGACGGTGAAGGGAATGGGGTTAGCCCTCTGAATTTCGACCCGCTTGACTCTCGAACTGCCGAGAGCTCCGGGCATAAACAGCACGTAGCCGGGAAGCTAAAACACCACGTAGCATTATCGATGTAATCACCGGATAAGCTAACAAGTTGCCAGGATTTTCACGCATACTCCGTTGCACTAGGGCAGCAGTGTGGGGGGGGAACTGGGGAAAAGCCAACTGCAACTGCTTGAAAAGCGTGTGGAAAACAAAAAGAAAAGAGCAGTGCAAACTTTACCCCGCTCTCTCCCTTAGCCCACTAGCTCTCTGTCTAGTTTATACGTAGTTTTTTTTTTTTTCTCTCTCTGGCATTTTATAGTTTCGCAGTCGATGGTGGAGAACAAATGGGCAGAGGATAAGGAGGAGCTGGAGCAGGAGGAGGGGCCTTATGGATGGTATATGGAGGGATTCCCGAACATCGTACTTAGTATGGATAAACTGTTTTGATAACTAAAAACGTTCAAGTTATTGATATTGCAAATATTGTGTGGAATTTGTTTTCATCCTTCGACATTATCCTTATTCTGTTGGCTTTTCATTCTTTGGTTTGGTTGTTTGCACCAAGGTGTTGTTTATGAGCCTTGTGTTCCCTCAAGGATAAAGTTTTTAAGCTGATCAAGCGGAAATTGATTAATGCGATTTATAAGGGCTTTAAAGTATATAATAATTGTTTAAGGATTATTTGAGTTGAAGTTAATAAGCTAATTATTTACTTACTATATGTAGTCACTTAAAAGGTTGTTAGATTAACTTAGAATATTAAGTAAGTAAATATTTGTACTAAATAATTAAATACTTTATTGTTTTTTCTAAACTCAGTATGTATTATTATTTTGTATTTAGTGATTTTTGTAGATCAAAGATTGTGTTTTAATTACTCTAATATTTATTTAGCTTAGTAAATATAATATTTATTTTGAGATTAATTAAATTGAAGTTAAAAAACTTTATAATTATAACCTGGCCAATGAATACCATAAACCATTAAACCATAATTTATTATCCCCTTTCCATAATCCGAATTGAAAATTTCTGTTAACTGCTTAATAAATTAATTGCAATTTCTAGTGCTTTACAAACATAAATCTAATCATTTATTAAGTAAATATTTTCATGTATGATAACCCCCAATTAACTAACATATTTTTAGCTATACATCTTAGGTATGTGCCTTCGTCCATCCTTATAAATTATGTTGGGAATCCATCTGCCCCAGGAGAACTCCCCCTCGGGGACCTCTTCCCTCTCTCTATAGATCATAACCCAATCCATTTCGATTGAATGAGCTGCCAACATCCAGTCGAGATTCTCCCCTCTTCCGCCATCCACTTTGTTCCACTTGACTTGAATCCTTTGGTTGCTTTCTTTGGGTCAGCTCCTCGAAACAGCCACCAAACTGATTAGGAAAGCCAACAGAAAAAATAAAGGATAACGAATCGATAACAAGGATGGCTCTGGTGGTGGGCCAAACAAGGGAATTGAGGCGATTGGGAGAGCTTCAAGGATTGGCAGGATGGCCAGCTAGCTAGCACCTTGTATTAAGGGCGGGCAGGGGAAGGGTGGAGGTGGGAGCGAGGGCAATTTATGGCCACACTTGGGGGAATACCGAAAACGAAATTGCAAATATTTAGCCATATACTTATACCCAGGCACACGCAGATATATAAACAGTTGAAGAAAATTAGTTTATTATTATTAAGTATTAAATTAAGTAATTAAAAATAATGTATAGATGATGTCCCAAAAACATTACTAGCCTTTATTGAAGTTTTTGAAATACAACGATAATTTGAAGTACTTTCAGGAAAGTATCTTTAAGGAAGTAGCTTCAAAATTTATTTAATTATAGAATAAATATGGTAAATATATTAGAAATTATTTTTATTATTTTAAAAAAATTACAATTATGAAATTTAGTAATAGAAACTATTGTATCGATGATGTCCTAAGCCCTCTCATAGTTTTCATGAGAGTTTTTGTGATAAAAGTAATAAGTTATTGTATTTTCCAGAAAGTATCTTTAAGGAAGAAGCTTCAACATTAAATTAATAATAAGATAAGATAAAGTAAACATATCATTATTAATTTTAAAATATATTAAGACTGTAAACATTTTATTATAATTTATTGTTATTCTATTATTTTTATTATGGTTAATTTTTGCCTAAAAATAATAATTGGTAATCAAATAGATCATATTTTATAAATATATTGAGGATATTTATTAAATAAACATTGAAATGAATAATATAAAATTTGATTAATGTAAAATATTTTAAAATAGTTTCCACATTTTCCTACCTTCTGCAAATTAAGCCTATGATTTTTCTAGCAGTGTACGCGTGGCAAGAGTGCCCTTGTGCTCGCTGGTCTGTATCTGTCTATTGCTCATGTCTATGACAGCGGAGGCGAAGCCGCAGCGACGTGCCGCAAAATATGCGCCAAAAGCATGCAACCTACGAAAAAGGGGGCGAGGATTTCTTTTCTACAAAGAAAAAAAAACAAAAAAAAATAAATATAAAACAAAGAGAAGGGGCATAGGGTGCAAGAAAAGGGAATCGGCAGGCACCATCGGCCATTGCAACATGTTGCCTTTGCTCCGTTGTCTCGCTATATTGTTTCGACGCGAAGCGCATCAATTTCTAGACAAATTCAACACACGCACACCCACACACACCAAACAAAAAAGGCTAAGGGAAAAACCCCAAAAAGCCGGGAATATAGTGGGACTGCGCTTCATGTGTGCAATATCAAATTTGAAAAACCCGACAACCCAAAACACGGAAAGGATGGCCGCCGCAGACACAGACAGTGGCGCAGACACCGTGATGGGAGGGGCTGGGAAGGTGGGCAAACGCCAAGGATTCCCCCGATGCAGGCGCTTAAGAAGTTTCAGACATGAAATCAATTTGTCTTCCAACTCCCACGAAAACGAGCCAAAACCCGGCAAATGCAACAGCAGCGGCGGCGGCGGCAACCAAAAACAACACACAAAAACAGAGGGGAACCCCACCAGACCCATGGCCCTAAAACGAAAACGGAATGAAAGCAGCCAGCAAAACTGCTGCGGGACAACAGCTGCAAGTGCCCAATATTACATCGGTTCGAATATGGCATACCCTTTGATTGTAATTTTAAATATAAGAGTTGAAGTCTAAAAAAGGAATTTACATTACTTGGCGCCCTCGGGTGGGCAGAGGGAAAGTGACCTAATCCTTGTCGAGTTTGATTTGGATTTTATGTTTGTTTTAATCATGTAATAAAAGCAAAAAAGCTATTAAATATTATAAAGAATGCCCTCCTCAGTGAAACTTCTTAGTTCCAATAATTAAACCATTATAATTATGAAGCCTAACACTTCAGCACGTATCCTTTTATATCTTACATGTTGTAGTTAAGGCATAAGAAATTACCCAAAACAATTAATATTGAGCTTTCATGGAACACAAGTCGCACTTTATAGGGCATCAAATGGCAGCCAGCCAGGGAAGGATTCTTATCCACATCTACACATCCTCCTCATCCGCAAGTTGGAGTCGTAGTCAAAGGCAGTCATGTGGCAAGACACACACACACGCACACGGTTTCTGGTGTTGCAATAACTTGTATTTTAAGTTCACTCACTGCTGCTGGAATTCACAATTTAATTTCATAGTGCGATGCGTTGTTATTATTTAGCATAATAACATTTTCCGTTTACCCTTTTTCGCAGTCTGTTGATTTCGTGGCCAGAATTTGGGGGTGGCTTGGCCGATTGTGCAATCGAATGAGGCCTATTAGACGCCGTTCAGGGCATTAGCTGGATGCGAAAAAGGATACGGAAATGGGACGAGGAGATGGAGATGGAAATTGGTATGAACATGGACCCTGGACACCAGACACCGCCACACACTAACTGCCTAATCAGCAATCCTATGTGCACCAGTGGTGTGCCAGTGTTTAGCTGAGTGTGTGAGTGGATTTTCGTTTGGGTTAATCGAAATGCGACCGATGGCAATGACAGCAAACGACCACAAATCAATGCTGCTTCCGGCTGTCCGCCACATTAACCCAATAAACATGTCCACCTTATCACCGCTACCTGTCAAATTACGGCCAGTTTCTATATATATCGGGAAGCTGATAGCATTTGAGATCGATATTATCAGTAGTTAGCCGATTAACAATAATCGATTAATTCGAATTAACTTAAAGTTACTTTATTTATCGATGTTGAATTGTAGCGTTTTTGTTGATATCTACAATAATATTTAAAATAAATTTGTATACTGAAAACCCCACATTATTATTTTAGATCTATTTATATAAGTCGTAATCTACCAATTTATCTAAGTAATTAATTTAATTTAAAGTGATATTATTTATCGAGATAAATTTCCGTTTGATCTATAATATATCGATATTTTATATATGTATATATATATATATTATATTTTTAGTGAAAAATATTTATGCTTTCAATTTTGACGAAATATTCCAGTTGTAATCAATTTTATTTAAGTCCACATTATTTATCTATGATCAACCGCATTTCCGAATTGAATTTCTGGATTAACTTGTGGACTTATCCATATTGTATTATTATATCGAAAAATATCTACATTTTAATTTTCTATCGTTCATATCGATCTTTTTTAAGCTTACAATATATCGATCATAGATTTTACAGCAACGTTTAAAGTCAAGTCAAACTATTAGAGGTGTGAGCACACTCAGCTTTCACACACATAATTTTTGGTGTGGCGTCATCTCCTAACCGCACTCTACATTAAAAAAATGATTGCCCCCCGTTTAACCCGAAATCAAAACATAACAACAACAAAAAAAGAAAAGAGAGAGGTGGAGGGGCAGAAAAGCGCTAGAAAAGCTGGAAAACACACAAAACTCGCAGCATGGGTGCCACATAATGGCTGCCGCCACATGGGAGGAATCGGGATGCGGGGCTCTGCGGGGCAAAACCATTCCGTGCAGCGGGTTTTAGAGCGTCGGAATTGTCTATTTATTGACAATTCACAGCACGCGCCGTGCAAACAGATCATCAAAGGTTATTACGGTCCACGGGCTCCTTCGCCGGCTCTTGTTGCTGTTGTAAATAGATTCATAAATAAAACTACAGCCAAAAAAAAACAAGGGAAGAATAAAATAAAAAACCAAAAAAAAAGAAGTAAAGCTCGACAAGTGAAAGTGTTGTACTCGACTTCATGTGCAAGGATACAGGAATATAAGGATATGTGCATGCCTTTTGGGTGGAGGCCAAGGGGCAACTGCTTTAGTCTGAATGTCAAAGTTTGAGCCTGGCAGCGCTTTGAAATATTCATAAGTGTCTACACTGGCAAAGAGAATGAAAAAGTAAGTTAAATATTAATATTTTAAAGTATATTTAATATATATATTAATATTTTATTTATTTTATATATTTATAATATATTTTTATTAATAAAAGTATTATTTCCTTGATAAACTTGGCTTTCAAAAAGGTGAACATACATTTTTGAGTTTTAATTGACAATTTACATAAACGTGTTATATTATTTTATATTTAAATATATATAGAACATAATATATATATATTTTTTAATATTAAAGTACATACACCTTGACTATTTCACACCCAAAAAATACACACACACACACACATCTCGTTGGCAGTCATAAAGCAATAAAGCGAAATCATGTGTAGAAATTTTTATAAGTTGGGTGTATCATCAAGGATCCCACACCAAGCACAGTGCTGGGAAGGAGCGAGGGGGGGAGCACTTGTGGCAAGGAGTGCCAGGACTTGCCACTTTCTTTTCGGCCAAATCCCGGCAAGGAGCTTAAGGTTTCAGCTCAATTGTTTATTTTTTTTCCTCGACTTTATTTCATTGCTCTTCTTAGATTTCCCTGAGTTTTGGCCAAGTTTTTGGGGGAGCAGAGTCTTAAAGCGAATCCAAGTGCGTATTTATTGATAACGAAATCCTTTTAAACTTATTCGAATTCAAAAGTAGAGCACTTTTTGGCAAAGGTGGAAATATTTACTAAATATTTAAAAATGTTTTCTATGTATTTATTGACTATATAATTTTTACTGTAATTTGAAGGAATTAACAAAGAAAAAACTTATAACTTATATAAAAGCTTATATTTAAAAACAGCTTAAATTATAGAATATATAGAAATACCTCAGTAATTGATTTAAGAAATAAATAGTTAAAGTATTGGCTTTAAATAATAGAATATAAATTATAGAGAAATGGCCTTAAAAACTTATTTCAAATATCCAATATGGTTAAATACCTTTTATATCTTAACCAGTTTTATATATTTTACATTATATTTATATCTTTGGTATTTTATTTTAATATATCTTTTATATACATATTTATTTTATTATATTTTTACAATTTTAAATTAAAATCTTACCTTCCTTTGTAGTTACTAAATACGATATTATATATTCATCTTTTATATAAATTTTATATTATTAATATATTTTTTATTAAGTTTATATTTTTATTTTATCATATGTCTAAAATTTTAAATCATCATTTTTGGGTAATATTTAAAAAATATAAATCTTATTTCTCTTTATACTTATTACTTTTTATATCTTAACCATTTTTATATATTTAATATTACATTAAATTTTTTATTATATTTATATATTTACATTTTTATTTTATAACATTTTTACAATTTTAAATCATTCTTTTTGTTTAATATTTGAACAATATTCATCTTGCATTTATTTGTAGTTACTAAAAGCCTGCCTCTAACTTAGTCGTTTTCCTTTTCAATTATTTTATAAATCTCTTAAATATCCCCACTATATAACCTATTTAAATATATAAAATTATTATTTTATATGTATATCTAATTACAAAGCATTTCCGCCCATGTCTCTGAAAGGCCTTACACAACTTCCAGTTGAGACCGTAAAGACAACTCGAATGATGTCACTCTGTTTGCATTCAAGTTTCCGTTTGTCCAGCGAAAATATTGAATGGAAAAAAAAACATCTGCAGCTGTTGCACTTGACCGATCGTTGGGATCGAAGTATATATAAGACCCACTGGGGCAGTGGTGGCCATCAGTAGAACTTGTTCAGTCAGTCATCTAACCAAAAACCAAAGAACTCAACATGCGCGTCTTCTTCCTCGTTGCTCTGCTCGCCGTGGTGGCCATGGCTGCGGCCCAGGGACGTCCTGGCGGTCCCCCGCGTGGTCCTCCTCAGGGAGGTTCAGGCGGACGTCCCCAGGGCGGACCAGGAGGACCTCCTCAGGGCGGACCAGGAGGACCACCACCCCAGGGCGGACCGGGAGGACCTCCACAGGGTGGACCAGGAGGTCAGGGACCACCACAAGGCGGCAACTCCAGCTCTTCCGAATCCTCCGCCGAGTCCTCCGAGGAGAGTTCCAGCGATGCATCCGCCTAAGAAGGAAGCGAAGGCGATCGGCGAGTCCCAGAGTCAAGCTTCTACAATTGTTTGAATATAAAAATATATGTACATATATATAAATATATTCCGTATATTTCAAAAAGAAAAGAAGAGCCCAGCCCGCCGTCTGTCTCGATTCCATTAGCCAGCGAAATTTGCATTTTCAGATCGACGCTTCCGCCCTCCCAACAAAAAAAAAAAAACGGAAAGTAATCGCCGAGTCCTGACGCACGCGGAGTGGAGTGGAGCGAAGGGGCGTGTCTCAAATCGGCTGCCTAAATAAGAAATCATTTTATTTGAAAAGTTTCCTTTTGGCACGCCTGCCCTCTACCTCATACCCTCCTGGCGACGTCTGCGACATCAGGAACAAAAAAAAACAACAAGAGCAAATCAAGGAGCTGCTAAGGATTAGGACTGGTTAAATACCTCTTGGTTATTATTTACAAAAAAAGGAAAGAAACAACAAGATAAATTATTTAGAAGCTGGCATACAAAAATATATTTATAAAATTAGTTCAATAAAAGATTTGATTTCATCGATAATTTTTAAATATAGAATAAAATTTATTCTTGATAAATACCTTTCAGCTTTTAATTTAAAAAAAGGAAAAGAAAGAAGAAGGGAAATTATTTATAAGCTGCCATACAAATATATATTGATACAATAACTTGAATTGAAGACTTATTTCTATAGTTAATTTATATATCTGTATCTGTAATAGTTTAAACTATTAAATATTAATTCTTTGGGGAGATCAACTTGGGTAAAACGTTTTGGTACCCAAAAAAAAATCAAAAAAAATATGTGTTTAAGTAATTTTGTATAATAAATATTGAATTAGTTATTAATATAAATGTTTAAAATATATTTAAATACCCTTTTCTAATATATCATTTTCTGTCAGTTTGATTACACGTTTTAAAAAAGGGAAATAACATTTCCTATAAGCTTTTCTTACTCAAAATATTTCAAAATTCTCTTCCTATAAATAAATTTAATAATTTCTCACTTTATATAATATTTTTATAATTAAATAATAATCTAACAATTAATTACAACAAATATTAAAAAAAAACTCATAAACAAAAATTCGTACCCACCTCACACGGTATTCTATCTATTACTCGAACAATTGAATTATTTGCCATTTGCCGTGAATCCATTTATGATATCCTTAAATTTCAATGGGTAAACACAAAGTGCACATCCTGTCAGGGAAAAAAACAACAACAACAGCAGCAACAATAGGACTAACAAAATAAGAGAAAAACGAGAAATAGCAAAGGCAACAAAGTTAAACTGTAACAATAACCAAAGTCAAAGTTGGTCGGCAAAGTTTTCGACTTTTTCGTCCTTGTTGCTGTCGTTGTTGTTGTATGCGTGTGCGGCTCGGTGTGTGTGTGTGTATGTGTGTGTGTCTGCAGGATACAAATTCATTTCAATTGTTTATATGTAGAGAAATGGGTTGAGTAGCTCCAAAGGGGCTAAGAAGGGAGTTGAAAAGTGGCAACGACGAAGAATCTGTGTAAAATGAGTTTGCTGCTCTTTTTTTTCTTCTTTCTTATTTTATTTTTGTTTCTGGGTTTTCGTTTTTTTTTTTTGCATTGCTGTTGTACTTTCCAAGATGAAACAAGTTTCACGTGGCTCCGGCGAACGCAACTCCTCCCCTGGGCCAGCAGGATCCAGGATCGGATTCTGGGGCAGGACATGCCGCATCGCATACCTGCAGACTTCTTTCGCTTCACTTTCTTTTTGGCAGCGAAATGCCAGAGAAATGCAAATAAAACTTTTCGTTGTTGGTCTTTTGTTTTCGGTTTTTTTTGTTGCTTTTTTTTATTTGCCTTTGGATTTTTTTATCCGTGGTTTTAGCAGCTTAACCCTTCTAACTTCCAACGCTCAAAACTGAAAAAAAAAATAAAATAAGGCAGAAAAAACTAGAGTACAAAGTGTGGCAATTTTAATTTCAATCAAAATGCAACGGAAATTGTTGGAAATTAAAGTGCAGAAGTTAAAATTGGTTGGGGTTTTGCTTTAGTTACTAATATAAAAACTTAATTAATTACATGTTACCCCAGAAATATTAGAAAAAACTTAGACCTGTGGTTCTTAAATATTTAATAATACATTTTATAAAATATATAAAATACAACTATTCTTGATTTCTATTAGGTTTAACTTCCTAAATAGGGCTGCTTGTACATTTTGAAATATTTTAAAGAATATATGATTTTTTTAAATTATGTAATAAAATTTAATGTGTTAATATTTTAGTTGTAATATAATTTAGCTGTTTTTGTGCTACCAACAAAATTTAATCTTTTGCTTAAAAAATTTTGCTTGTATAAAATAAAAAAAAAAAGTTAACGACTTTTATCAAATATTTTGGAAATTTTTAGAAACTTAAACTCTTTTTAAAATATATTTTTAATAATGAAACACACATCTTCTGAGATTATTTATAAATAAACAAAATAAATCAATTTATATTATTGCAATTATGTTGAATCATTTTTTTTCCTTTTCATTACCATCTAATTAAATTTTCACATTTTAAATACATTGTTATTAATTTAATGCATACATTTTAATTAAGGTAAAATAGTCAAAATAATTAATATACATACTGCACATTTCTACACATTATTTATTAATTACTAATTTTTCCACATGTGGCATGTGCCTGCCTCCCCTCTCATTCGCTCCCCCTCGTGGCGGCCATTGCACTTTCTAACTGTTCATTACCAACGTTCGACACTAACTCGCTGCCTCTTACTCCCCCACACGCAGCCAACCGGCGGCGGTTGTTAGAAAGAGATGAAGACGTGCTGCAGACAAACAACAGACAACAAACAGGATGAGCAAAAACTTAATTAAGCATTTTGTTGTACGGAGACGAGGAGGCGAGGCGAGGCTGCAACAAAACAAATTCCTCTTTAAATAAAGCACCGAAGCAATTTATTCCAATTAACAACAACAACAGCAACTTTGGAGAATGCACATGTGCGTGAGCGAGATGGCTAAATATACATACGTTTATAGCAAAAAGGGATGGAATGCTGCAGGCATCAGATGGAAATAATTGAACAAAAACACTTTCCAACACTGCAAATGACAGTTGGGCAAAAATTTCGAGAGAAGAGGTAGAAGAGAAGAGGCAGAAAATGGGAGGTAGATGGGAAAATTAGAAAAAAATAAAATTAATTGAAAGTAAATGCGGTTTAATTTAGAATCATAAACAAGGTTAAAGGGTTTAGTTTAGGAAAAGAGCAAAATATACATGTATTTTAATTTATTCAACAATTAATTCCTATTGTTCTTGCTATTTTTAAGATTTACATCAAAACAAAGCTGGAACAATTAAAAATACAAATACAAACTACAAATATTTGTATTTTTGTACGTATTTTCACACCTCTTAAATCTGCTTAATTCACGTGTTCAAAGAACGTGGCCAACCTTTGTGTTCAATGCAAGCCAAAGAACAGTTGTTCAAACATCCATCTGGTATTTTCTTCCGGCGCATTTTCTCCTCGTAAGCAACAGCGATTGCGAAGAAATGGCCATTGTTTCATTACTATTATTATTGATGCCCAGCAAATAATAAGTCCACTGACGCTGGCCCAGTTCAACATTGCATTAAATAATCATCGGCTGGGCTTCTGGGCTGTTGTGTAAATATTTTCCACATTATGTTGACTTAGGAACCAGGTCCAGATCATCAGTAATTTCGTTTTACGTAAGACAGAGTAAAGAAAGCCTAACCACTACACAAAGATCAAAATAGTGTGGCATTTAATTGTACATTTATTCTGTAATTACCTAATTTGAAAGGGTTTCTTTGAATTTATTTTAATTTTATTTACAAATTAATAATAATAATTAATTAGAAAATTAGAAAATAATTCAAATAATTCTCTAATTCTAATCTAAAGTAGAGTAAATCTAATAGATTAAAATTCTCATTGAAAAGTGGCTAGACAAATGTTGCCAGGAACATGCTGCGCAACACTCGCTCCTGCTGGCAACACATAAATGTTGCACAAGTTTTGTAGCATACTTTTTGAGGCCTTTTATAATTATTTTAAAATCTAAAGAAACGAAAAGATTATTTAAATGAATGAATATAAAGAAACTAAAGAAAATTCCTCCCTTTAAATAAATGTAAAAGCTTAAATAACATTATTTTATATATAAACAACATTTTAATTGAATTTTCTGAGCAAATTCTTTATCAATTATCAAATTGTTCTCCTTTTTTCACCCTGGAATCCCACATAAAACTTTCCATTCCTCAGATCTCATGACTAGATCATGTGTTTTTCAGAGAGAACCTTGCTTTCAATTTTATATATTAAATAAAATTTTGCCTCTGTGTCATGGAACTCCCAGCTGGCAAGGCCAATGCCAAATGCGAAGTAAGTAAGTAAGAAATACTGGGCGAGTGAGTGGAATTTACCTAATTCCAACTGACGTTAGTTTACTTAGCGGAGCGCATACGTCACACCACCCATGGAACACTTGTGCTGGAGGGCAGCAGACTTTCGCCAGACGTCTCTGGTTTGTATATATAGCGCTGCCGTGGGAATGTTGAGATCAGTTCGAGATGTTCGCCTTCCGATAACAAAAACACACACACACCCACCCACAATGCGCACCCTTATCCTTGTCGCTCTGCTTGCTGTGGTCGCCGTGGCCGCTGCCCAAGGACCCGGAGGTCCTGGCGGCTGGGGCGGTCCACCCGGTCGTCGTGGTGGTCCAGGTGGTCGCGGCCCAGGTGGCCCAGGACGTGGTCCAGGCGGTCCGGGCGGACCTCCAGGAGGTCGCGGTCCAGGTGGCCCAGGACGCGGTCCCGGCGGCCCAGGCGGTCCTGGTGGTCCAGGTGGTCCAGGTGGTCCAGGTCCATGGGGACCACGACCACCATGCAACCAGACCACCACCACCACGGAGGCTAGCACCTCAACCAGCAGCTCCACCACGGAAGCCAGCACCAGCACCACGGAGGCCAGCACCAGCACCACGGAGGCCAGCACCACGGAGGCCAGCACCACCACGGAATCCACCACCGAGTCTGAATAGATTCCATGAACTTTTCCTTCCACTGCTCTTGGCCTGGCCCAAGTTCAGAGGTGCTTGTTTATAATAAAGAACGAATCTGTGCATATTAAAAATTGTGTTTTGTCTAGAGAAAGTTAAGAGAAGGGGAATTTTTATAATTTAAAATACGTTTTAAAATATTTGTAGGGGGTTTTAAATTATTAAAAATTTTGTTTTCTCTTAAGGAAAACCAAAAGAAAGCTAGTTTTGTATCATTGAAAGATAAGTTTTAAAGGATTTGTTGGGGACTTACAATTATTTAGAGGTGGGTAAAAGTATGCTACGATTTTTGTACAATGCAGACTTTTTACTTATTTCGGTGACGTACTTTTGGGCTGAATTTTTAATGGATTCAAAAACAACATTCTTACTTACCTTAGCTTTAATTTAAGCTTAATTTGTTATCAAATAATTAAAAAAAAAAGGCAAAACAGATGTGCCAAAAATTTACAAATTATATACGCCGTCTTTAATATAAATATTTACTTGTGGTATATATATTTATATATATTTAGCCAACTAAGCTTAAGTAATTATTTATATATTATTTTTGGTAATAAAGCAAAGAGTTAACTAAACTGTTTCCAAGAAAATTCACAAAGTATTTCCTCTTTCTTGAATATAAATATTTATTTATTGTTTTAAATATTTAGCCAGCATAGCTCGAGCAATTGTTCCTATTTTAATATTTTCTAATACAGGAAAAATAGATTCTAGTAATAAATAAAGCTCTGAGTTGTTCATCGAACAAAGGACTGAATCGAGAACCTAATTTTAATTGAATTTTACATATTGGCCGTCGTTTTGCTCTTATGCAAAGATATGTAAATAGGCATCGATGCTAGCAGTTGGCCAAAATCAGCTTATGGCAATCATAAAGGCCTTTCAATTAATATGGCTTCTGGACGGCATAAATCTCTGGCTGCATTTTCTCTGGTGCAATTTTGATCTTTAGCATTACGGTCCATCAATTAAGCACTTGTTATTAGAAATTGCCCAAGACAATAGAAATTCGGTTAACAATAAACAGGTCCGCGGGCCCATTTGCTGTTAAGAGATCCTTTGAATCCTTGGGCATTTTGTGGTACATATCTTCCGCCATTGTCCGTCTAATTGGGTATTACATTTAGCCCCGAAACCATCTCCGGCTTGCTAATTAATTGTATTTTGGTCAATTTCCGACGGAGCACAGCACTTGTTAACTTGTTTTCCAGAAGGGCTCCCCCCAGGTAGAGGAGATGAGCAAGGAGCCACAGCAACAGGATTAGGTGGCATTAAAAGTTATGGAGCAACAAGATTATGACTTTGCTATACACACTCAACTGGTTATTTATTTTATTTATTTTCTTTTTTTTTTTGGTAATTTTCACAGCAACAAAAATGCCTCTTTGTTCGACATTTTATTATATGTGTTTATTTGAAGGATTATTGATGCATTACAATTACTTTAAGCCAGAGTTAATGACACATAAGCAGATTGTGTCTATAAGCTTTATTTAAGGTTTTTACTGTTCATTTTTATGTTTTTTAAAGTTTATACAAGACACATCTCGGGTTTTGTACTGAATTTCCTGCTGATTTAATTATTTTATTGAATGTTTAACACTTTTAATGGGTGAATGGTCAAAATAACTTACTAATCTACTTCATCCGAAATATACCCTACCATAATATAGTTCTGCCAGCAATTATCCTGCCATCTATAAGCCAGGCGGAAAAGCCTCAACTCTAATGAGGGGAAAGAAAGTGCTCTACCACTTCCAAAACCAATATCCTGACTAATTATTTTTTGAACAAGAAAAGGAAATTTTCTTGGGTTACTTATAGATTTTTTTTTTAATATTTTTTAATGCACCCGAGAAGCTTACTTCTTATATTTATTTAAAACAAATATTTTAAGACATTTAAAGATTTTCTTATGGTTTTTAAAGCTTAATTCTTTTAAATAAATTTCCACAGACATTTAAACACAACTTCTTCTATTTATTTTATATATATATTTATGTATTTATATTTATATAAATATTATAATTAGTTACAGCTCATATACAATTATTTTCTATGCAATTTTTAAAGACAATTAACTATTTATCATAGATCCAAGTAAAGTGGCTTCAATGTCAGTGGGTCAGCGACGGGTGAGTCTGGCCGCGAGCCCATTAGCCACGTCCTTATCAAATCACGCTTCATCCGTTTAACAATTAGCACCGATAACTAATTTATGGTCAGGATGCCGCATCTAGGATGCGGACAGCAACAGGAAAGGCGGGAAGCTGGCGTCCCGGAGCCGAGAGGCTGAGCGCTGAAACTCAAGCTGAAGTGGAGTGGATTGTTTTGGAGTGGCGCCAAGTGGAGTGGAGCATTTACACGTAATAACAATTACAAATGCGCGCGCGCTCCATAAATCAAGCGAAGCCATCTCTCGTGGACACATCCATTCACTCGCCCTTATCCTTCTTCCTTTTTTTTTTTGGGGAGAGAAGGAGAGCGGTCGCGGAAATGAACTGGTCAGGAGTCCCAGTTTCCAGTTCCCAGCTCCCAGTACCCAGTTCCCAGCTCCCAGCTCCTGGGAGCACTAATTACAATTCAGGACGCGTTGCACTCGAAAGTTGTTGCTCATTCAACACTCGACGCCGAGCGATGAGAGCTGCTTCCACGGGGCAGGACCTCCTGGTTAAGGATCGGGGATTGGCGATGGCGGGTGGTTAACTTCAAAGTAGCATTGCCCTGGCCCCCCCCCCGAAAGTGTTGTTGTAATTAAATTATGTGCCAAGTGACGTTCTCGGAATTGTCCCCAGACCTATTACACGGTACACTGTGAGTATTTCTAAGCAGTTATAATTAAAAATAATAATGATAAATAAAAATATAAAATATATATAGAAATATTAATTTATAACGATTTATAATTTTATATTTTGAGTTTTTAATATTTCCCTATTATTTAATAAAGTAAATACAAAAACAGCTAAACAAAGTCCAAACTTGAGCGTTGCCTTAAAATTCCCAATGAAAACTTATGGTAAGTAGGGTGAGTTTTGAAATTAATAAGCAACAGTTGCTTTTAAAAAAACTACTGTGTATGTATGTATATATAATGTTTTATAATTTTATTTTTTGTAATAAATATTTTCTTGATGTTTAATAAAATAAATACAAGCTAGAGTCTACTTTATACTCCCATTCCCTTATAATTCCCAAAAGGTTCTAGCTGAAAAGTAAAGGTAACCATGGTAAATAGTGTAACTAATTAATCTTTAATATTTTTTCAATATAATTAAATAATTACATGCAATAATAATACAATCACAGTAACAGCAGCACTTTTGTATCCATACAATTGTTAAATAAATTTTTTATTATTTAACAAAAACTGCTTTATTTCTGCTAGTGCATTCCTCCTCTGGCCCTTCTTGTGCACGAGAAGTGTGTATCCTGGCCCTGTTGCCTGTCGCCTTTTCGCCCCGTGCCATCTCAGATGTTGTGGCAAATTAAGTTTGCTTTTGTTCTAGATTAAAAAGGCATTGAAATGTCGACAAGGACGAGGAGCAGCAGCAGCAGCAACAGCAGCAGAAGGGCAGGCAGGCAGCAGGCAGCAGGAGCCGGAGCAAAGGGAAGGCTCATGATGATGAGTAGTGGCTGGGTGGTGGTAGTAAGCGGCAGTTAAAATGACGCCTTCGGCCAAATTTAGCTAACTTTGTTAAGTTTGTTTTGGCCGTGGGAGTTGAATGCCGGCCGCATCATCCAAGGGGTTCCTTCCCCATTGGATGATGAAGTGCCCAGACGGCGATAGAGCCACAGATATAGGATAGCCGAGCGGAGAGAGGGAGAGAGAACTCCTGGAAAGGGGACTGAAATGTGCAGAAATTAAAAATCAACTGCCGCGTGGGGCAGAGCCAAGCCAAACCCTTAAGTAGCTGACCAACTGAGTAATTGAAGGAACTAATTGGAAACGAAGGATGGTTTGGTTTCGAATCAAAAAGGGGACGAAAAGGCTGAAGAGGAACAAAGCAAAATATTGAGTTCTTTTGGTACATAGCTTTGGCGTGGTATTCATAAGGATTTTATTCATATATAAGAAAATATTCTGCATCTCTTAATATGTTATGAAATCGAAACAATACATTTTATTATTAGGGGTGCTAGAAAATTTACATTTTCGAGGTGCAAGGTTCAGTGGCAAATTTCGTACAGTTTGTGACACTTATTTAGTGTTCTTAAAAAAATGTAGTTAATTCTTTACGCCTCTTTTCTTCCTGCCTTCCTTTCTACCTCTTAGTCCTACCTAAAAAATTATTTATACTATTAGAGGTGGTACAGAAACCACTAAGACCGGAGTGAAATCGGTTGAGTTTAAGCCAAGTTATGACCAAAAAACCATTAAAGCTCTTAAATAAAAAATGTTACCCATAATTTCAAAAAACAGTAAGGGGTTACATCGTCAAAATTTAAAAAGACTATATACAGCCATGCTCCGGTAATCGTAATTTTTTTTCGATTTCGATTTGGCCAAAATTTTTCGATTTCGATTTTAGGTGCTCCGGTTTTCGAAAAATTTTTGCTATCGGTTTGCTATCGGAATGTTTAAATTACTTACTGCTTGATTTGTGCTTTCCCAAGATATAGTAGCTCATCGCATACTCGAATAAAATCAAAAAATATTTTTTTACACACATTTTAAGGCATGAAGTTAACTTAACACAGCTGTTTAAGCAGTTTTCCACACAATTGAGCTGCCACACTTTCCACAGTCTTAATTCCGATGTTTACAATTACTTTCTAACTGCATTTTGGCCATTAAAGTAATTAAATAAACTATCAGAATTTATAAACAATATTTATGACCCTTCTTTAAATTTATTTAAGAATTCCTTAATATTTTATAAGGACTTTTATCAGCCTGATTCCTTTCACCAACAGTATGGCAACCTTCGCGATAAGTTTCGGCGAGTTACTTATCGACATTTGGCCAAATCGAAATTTCCTTATGCCGACGGCAAAATTTGGTTTGTCAAATTTGAGGTGGGGTCAGAAATAATTTTTTTATAAAATAACTAAATGTCAGAATGATCTTGTGGTGGTGTGGAGTAAACATCAACAGACCACTGAGTATGCTATTTTTTTCCCTTAGTAAATAAGATATGAATTGATATAAAAAAAGGCATTTACTTTTCATTTCGGCCAGACAAAGGTGCCCGTTTTACAAATCGAAAAATATTTTACGATTTCGAAAACCGGAGCACCGATTTTTCGATTTCAAATCGAAATCGAAAAAATTTTACGAAT
>VNJU01007950.1:0-33034 GCA_008042675.1 Drosophila seguyi
ATGTATTTTCCATTTTTTTTTTGTGCCGCCGCCGCAATGTCAGCCACGCATTTTAATTAGTTTTTTTTCTTCGTGTGCACAAGTGTATGTGAGCGGAAGTGAACGTATGTGTGTGTTGGAGGGAATCAAAAGTGTGCGTCAACAATTGACGCAGGAACAAGACAGCACAGGCGATGTCAAAAAACTTTCAAACAAATGTCGCTCACATGCCAAATGCACATACATTTTGCAAAAAAAAAAAAATATATATATAAATATAAAAGAAACCTGCACACATTTCACACTCGTAGCCAACAAAAAGAGGTGTTGAACATTAACATTTCAGGCGCATAAACAAATGAGTTTTTCCCAAACGTCAAGTTTTGATTACGTAACCAGCTTTTGGCACCAACTTTTGCATAAAACCATATATATGGTTCACANGAAACAAACTTGATCTGCGTGCAAAACATTCCGACCTACATAGCGAATTTGGTGGCTCTAGCTCTTGTAGTTGCTGAGATCTAGGCGTTCATACAGACGGACAGACGGACAGACGGACAGACGGACAGACGGACAGACGGACAGACAGACATGGCTATATCGACTTGGCTGTTGATGCTGATCAAAAATATATATACTTTATGGGGTCGGAAATGCTTCCTTCTGCCTGTTACATACATTTGCACAAATTAATATACCTATGTACCTACGGTACAGGGTATAAAAAATATATATATATAAATATAAAAGAAACCTGCACACATTTCACACTCATAGTCAACAAAAAGAGGTGTTGAACATTAACATTTCAGGCGCATAAACAAATGAGTTTTTGTCAAACGTCAAGTTTTGATTACGTAACCAGCTTTTGGCACCAACTTTTGCATAAAACCATATATATGGTTCACAATTTTTTTTTGCATGCCTGTTATTTCCGGCCATAAAAATGCATGGTAATAAAGGGGGGGGCTGGGGTTTATAAGCCAGACAGAAATTGGCTAATAAAATTGCGGTTTTAACAGGTGATATTAAATTGAATATTATGCCTGATACGGTGAATCAATAAATGACATGTTTTAATGTATTTCAATAAAGATTAAAAGAGGTATTTAAGTCTACATATTTTATTATATAAGCTTTTAGAAATATTTTTAAGCTGGTTTAGTTTTGTTTAAAATGGTATCTGTGAACTGAGAAAGAGTTTACAAATACCCAAATAACCCAGTTTTTGTACGGATTATAAATCCATAAAATATATAATTGTATTTTTTGGGTAAAATTGAACTGTTTTCATTAAAAATCCTGTATTTAAGTATGCAGAAAATTAAAAACCAACAGTTTAAGTGGCAGAGACTGCATTAAGTTCTAGATTCTCCCAGACTTTTCTACATGTTTGTTTGGAATTTCCCAAAAACCACAAAGTTTCCTCAAATCCCCAGCTGCAAACCCCTCTTAAAAAAAGGTAAAATTGCAAAAAATTAAAATATTCATAAAAAAACCATGTTTACATAAACTTTGGCAAGTGAAAGAATGCTGCAGCAGACGCTTCTGATATGCAAATGGGCAAAAAGATTCCCTCCCTCACACTCTTGTGATCAGCTTACTGTATTAAAATGGCTGAAAACTCTTCACTAGCCTGATGAAAATTTAATTAACTAATTTATATGTGAAAAGGATGATGATCAACTTACCCCGCCGCGTCCACCGGAGCCCTCAATGGTATCATCATCGATATAGATGGCATCCCGAGAGCCCAAGGATGTTCCCGATGCTGGCGCTGCCGCCGATGGTTTTACGGCTTTCTGTAAATAGAGGAGAAAAAAATTTCAAATAAAATATATATATTTATATAAGAAATATATAGCTATAGTGTATGTGTGTGGTGTGTTGCTGGTAGAGTGAAAACTTTTTTAATTTTCACCAGGACATCATCGTCAACGTTTCTCCTTTTGTTGAAATGCAAATATTTTCATTTCATTAATTAGAGAAGAAGAGAGAGAAAGAGAGAGAGAGAGAGAGGACTCACCAAAAGTTCGAGTTCGAGTTCGAGTCTCTCTGTTATGAGTGCAGGAAAATCATGGCAGATACTCAAACATTTGTATTTACTCGCTCGGAAAATGCCGCCTGACCGCAAAGGCTGCTCGGCGTTCTTTCACCGCACCAAACAATTAATTAAGAACAATGCTTAAAGTGTATTCCACTCTGCGTTAAATGCATTTTTAATGATGCACTGGAAAATCAATGAGAAATGCAAATTGTGTGTCCTGTCCCCCCACCAGCAACTCATCCGTTACCCATTACGAGGTACAAAGTGCGGAAAAAGCCCCGGAAAAGTCGCTGCTGAGGCTTTTTCGGCCCAGTCGGACATTGCATAATTAATGGAGCCCCATCCACAACCACTTCCTCGTCCTCGTCCTCGTCCTCGTGTCCTCTTGTCCTCGTCCATATCCACGTCCAGTGCTAGGAGTTGTCCGCATTTTATGGCCAAACATAAAATGCCGAAACGTTGGGGCGGAGAAGAAAAAGGAGGTCGGTCGACGGACCAAGTCCCGTGTTGCCTCATTAAGCCAGAGGGGAAAATCGGACAACTTGGCGCTTTTTTATGCTTGCCTTAAATGCGAATTGATGAAGACTTTACGAGCAACTGAAAAACTCGAGCCGAGGTAGAGGTACATACTTCAGATCCATAGATTTTGGTTCATTATTGAAAGTCGTATAAATATATAAATGTGTGGCTATCTATAAAATGCCTTACCTTTTCCAGGTATTTTATTTTTCGATTTTTATTTGAAGACAAACAGAATTTAAGTTCAATATTGGATTTATCCAATATATAACTAGAGTTGTGTTAGTCAATAGTTTCTCCACAAAGCATATTTCCCAAAACTTTGAGCAAAAAGTCGTGTACAACCTTCTGCAGACTTTTCTTATCTTGTTTTTCCTCTTTATACCTTAGTTCATTAGTGAAAAAGTGTCTAGAAATTCGTGCCAACTCCCCTGGATCCATAGAATTCTCAGCTCATTTAATTCTTTATTTAGGAGTTGAGCGAATTCTAAATCTTTACCCTCCTTCCATAAGCCAAGCGAGTCGAAAAGTTTGGTATAACATTTTCATTTAGCTGCACTTTTTCGCCAGCCAAACAGTAAACCGAATTAAGTTATCTTTGTTCGTGGCGTTGCCTGTTTTTGCAGATTAGCAAAACCCAAAAAAAAGGAGTCAAAGTTGTGACAGGAGGAAGGAGGGATGCAAGTTCCCTGCAACGTTTTAGCTGCTCCTCCTGGCATTAAGTTTTTGGCGGGCTGTCAACTCAGCCTGGCGCTGTCATTCATCCTGCAGCGAGTTGAGTTGTGGTTGCGACTGACTGCTCTCCTCTGCCTGGCAGCACACGTAGGTGTGAATAACCGCTGGAGATAAACTCTAAAGTTTTCGTGGAGGATACAGCTTGCCTCCTTATACTTTATTTATATGCAAGGTGGCCGTGGCTTGTTGCCCCAAATGTTTTCAAGTCAAGTCTTACTCTGTGCTATTGATAGATTTCCTTGTTTTCCTTTACCAGAAAGGATACAAAGCTGTTTTCCCTACTCACTGTTTTAATAATTGAAAAATTCCTTTCAACCTTTTTCTTTTTTTTTTTTTGGCAGACAGCAACTATTCCTGGTTCTCATCTTCACATTCATTCAACGAACGAAACGATTTTCCGGCTGAAAAACGTGCAAAATATTCCATAGGGAAAATGTTGTGCCAGCTTATGGCCTGTTTCTACATTTTGTTTTTATCTCGGTTTTTGTGTATTTTCTGGCTGGCACACACACGCTTGGCTTGTTTCATATTTTAAAATGGCAACAATTTGGCAAAAACGTTAAATTGAATTGCAGTGGGCAATCCTCTCACCTCGAATTTTATTTCGCTCGTTGCTGTGACAAATTGTGGCATTCAAAATAGTTGTGCCGCCTTTTCGGGGGGAGACAGATGACAAAAACAGCGAACCCAACGGGGCCAATCCCTAGCCATAAATCAATATATATAAATGTATATATATATATTGACAGTTTGGATCGCCTGAACGCGCATCGTTATCAAGGGAATACAGAGAATACAATAATAATAAAATAGAGAAAAAAAACTGAACGCAACCATTTTGTTTTTATGACAAAGAATATATATATATATATGTATTCTTTTGGGTTTTCATTTGTCAATATTTATGGCTGGCAAATATTTTCAGTGCTCGCAAAATCTATAGAATGCGCCGCCATAAATATTTTAATAACATTGAATGTGGAATTTTGCAAAATTTGCCAGGCACTTAATGCGTTAATGCTCGTCACTAACTATTCACAGTTCATTGAATCGAAAAAGAATAAACCTAAATCTTGTATTTAACAAATGAAAGGAATATTTAATGCGGAAGACTGGTTCTGGGTTCTGGCTACTGATTCAATTTGTGGCAGGCTCATTTAATGTGTCAATTGCATTACGTTTAAAACCCTCTTTTATATTCCATTTTTTCCACTCCCTCCTACAAAAGTTGCAATTGCACAAAGCCTGGAAAGGAGGCGGGGGTTAGTGGCAGAAGTTGAAGAGAAATGAATTGGACTCCAACTGACAGCCAATGACAGAAGCTAAAGTGCGCAGCCAAGCGTTCGGCGGAAAGCTGGACTGACAGCCGACAGGAGGCAGGACCCAGCCAGGGTTTCATTTCGCAGGCCCCAAAAAGTAGGCAATGCGATTCGATCAATGTCAGAACAAGTATACGCAGTGTGGCGCCCGCACAGCAAATCAGCAAAGGGCAGGTCAGCAACAACAACCAGAACAACAACAACAGCAAGAAGAGGACAAAGACAGGAGGCAAGGAGACCAACTCTGAACCCAAGAAACATATTCAACTTGTCTGCACCGTCATTATGTTGATGACATGGCAGCTTTTTCTTGCCTCCCATTCGGTTTCCATATCCTTTTCACTTCAGCCAGCAGCTCCCATCTTCCTTGTTGCCATCTGCTCCTGCCAGGCAGGCCCAAAAAACCAAAGGCAACATACCAAACCAATGGCAAACCAATGATAACCATGGCATTTTGGCCATTTCCTCTTTGATACTCTTCAAGGGAGTGCCAAGTATGGCCAGTTTTTTCAAGGACTTTGAAATGGTATTTCATAGATTACATTTTCAGGGAAACTGAAAAAGCAAAATGGAATTTTAAAAATTATAAATTGAAGAAACAAAGTAAGATTGAAGATAGAAAAAAAAAAAGTAAGGAAGCGGAAATTAGTTGTAAATATTTCTGAATTTCTAGAATCGGTCTAAGGTAGAATTTTGATATTATTTAAGGCAACTTTTGATCTTTTAACCTTTTAATCAATCTTTAATACAATAATATATATTTTTTTATATGATAGAGTATTTTCCAAAGAGTAAAGAAAAAGTTTCAAAACAGAGTGACGAGCAAAAAATCTGTCTGAAATCTTTGCAAAGATTGAGTGGCCCTGCTTTCAGGGAATTCCGTATATCTCGATAACCTCTAGAAAGATTTCTGAACCATTTTCTCTGTCTTTTGGCCCTAAAATGAATGATAAATAAACAAAATGCGTTAACGGCCTGGTTGAATTGAACATTTTCATTTCATTTTCCTGGCTTTTCCTTCTCTCTGTTCTGTTCTGTGTGTGTGCGTGGCCTTTGTCCATTAAGGTGTCAAGACGGTAAATATGAGTGCTATGGCCGAAAAGAGCGAATAAAAGCAAATCAAAACTTATTATGCCAAACACACACACGTGGCGGTGAGGCTGTGTGAGATTGTATTTTATTGCAAGTCGTGTGTGTGCTTGTGTGTATATCTTTGGGGAGAACTTTTATGTTTATAGTAGTCGTAAAAAAAAGGAAACTTGACTTTTCGCATTTGTTGCTGCCTAAACCTAATTGAACGGCAAAATTATTGCCCTTCCTTGGGGGCAAATAACAGGCATTCAGCTGGGCCTAAAATAGCCCAAAAACAAAAGCAAAACAAGAACTGGAGCAGCAGCAGCAGCCGAACAATTCACAATCCCCAGCCTAGCAGCCTCCACAGAACTTGTGGCATTAAATTTTCATTTGGCCTGGCCAAATATTTAAATTATGCACCACACGAATTTGTTTAACATGCAAAATAACGAAAAAGCCCGACAATGCAATTAGTCCGACAGACTGACAGTCGGGGAATTTGGGATTTTATTTTTTTCTGTCGCTGTTTTTTCTTGGTTTTTTTTTGTCATTGTGGTCAGTAGAAAGACCTAGAAATATCAAGCAGGCACTCAAATGTAAATAAGGCTAAAAGGTGCACAGGAAAAATAGGATATCTTAAGAAAATATATAATATAATAAAATATAATATATAATAAGCCTAAAGATGATTTTAAAATATATTTTAATAGGTTAAAAAATCAGTGGGTAACGTTTAGGATTATCTTTTAATAAGTAAATTACGGGATTCCCCACTCAAAATAATAATTATAATATTCAGTGTCTTTTGATAAACATAAAATTGATTTAAAAATATATTTTAATTGGTTTTAAACTCAGCGTATCACGTTTAGGGTTACTTTGTACTGAATAAATTAAGGAATTCTTTATACAGAGTAATGTTAATAATAATAGCAATTATAACACGTTTCCTAAGTATCGAAAATCATGAAAATATGAAGTTAATCTATATATTTAGCAAGATTAATAAACAACTTAGCATGTTTAAGCTATAACTAGTATTCATATAATTTTTCCTGGTAAAGCTGGTGTTTTTAGTATTTATTATTATTATTATACCAAAGTTGACATAGTATAGAAATTATTTTGAACAATAAGGAACGACTTTCTTCATATATAAATATTATTTTTATAATAACAACTTCAAAACAGTATAAAAAGTATCTTGAACAATGAAGAAATATTGTCTCTATATGGAAATTTAGATAATCATATATTTTTACTCATGAAACCCTAATTGTAAGGTCAAGATTTCAATAAACTACCTCAACTTTTCAACAAAAATTCATTCAAGAAAGTTACTATATATTTTCCCTAGTATCCTTACAATCCTTTCCCGCTGTGTGTGCTCATGTTGGTGTGTGCCTGCTTGCCAAGTGACTTGACACAAAGCCAATGGCGGAAATTGCAAACCCCCGAGTAACACTCTCGCACACAGACACACTCACTCAGAAATACTGACACAACTGGCACAATCCTTCTGATTCGGAGGCTCACGCGCGCACACACACACAGACACTAGCGGACAATAAAGAATCCTGAATGCTGTCAGACAGTCATGCGAAATCGTGGCGCTCAAAAGTATGCCACATTCAGACAGCGAATCGTTATAACACTGACCTACAGAGGCCACGCAGGTAAATCCTTCTTTACCTCGTTGTTTTCTGTGCCTCCCAGAGCCCCCGAATTGTTGATGGTGTTGCAGGCCAACGATATTGTGTTTTTCTTATTTTACAACAAGTATACGCACCGTGTACGCCTCCCTTGGGGTGTTGGCGGACTTAAAAGCAACAAGAACCCAAGCACAACTGTCACTATGGGCGAGGGGAGGAGCAGTTAATCGCTGTCCAAAAAAAGCGTAGATAATAAAAAGGAGCGAGCCAAAATGCCCGCTCGTCACCAGTGAAAAGACTACCAACCGAACACTTCACCAGAAAGTTTTCAACTGACACCAAAACAAGCTGCACAGTCCCAATATTAAATGTTGTGATAAAAGTCGCGAATCGCCTTCTCGCACACACGTGTGCAGAAAGGACTCGTGGTCCAGCGCTTGAGATTTAAGCTTTCGGAGGCTGTTGGAAGGCACTGCGCATGCGGAGCTTTACGGAGAGGAATAGCAGAAATAGCTTTGGTGCTCAGCTATTTCCGGAACTTTAAGCTCAAAGCGGAAATTGAATGTGAAAGCTTTTGCACAAAGTTGTTTAGGATTGCAAAGCATTGCACAGAATTGCACAGAATTTTAAAGAAAATTTATAAAAACTCCATTACATAAAATTTATTAAATAAGAATAATTAAAAATTTTGTAGAAGTATTCTTAAATACAGAAATAAGTAGGCATATATGAAATAATTCAAATATCTCTCACTTAATATCCTTAAATGAATCCTAAAAAAGCTTTGCCCTTTAAACATTTTCTTAGAAACAATATCATCTTTTAAAACCCTAAAAGGACCCAGCTTTTTTTTCTTTACATTTTAAAAATTTAACAAATTAACTAAAGCTTTTAAAGGACTCAATCAAAGCCTTTTAAACTCTACCAATAAAGCCAAGTTTGAGATAGTTTCAAAAGCCTCTTCAACAGCTTTTCACCGCATTTAAAATTTCCCCTTTTAAAGCCCGTAGAATTTCCCTTTAAAGCTTCACCAAAAACTCCGCCAGATGTCGCTGCTTCCGTCGCTGTTCAAATTGGTGAACAAAAATGATGGCTAGCAATTACCGAGGCATTCTAGCAAAACTAACTAACGAGTCTGCCAACTTGACAAGAAATAAGCGCCTAAGCCAAAGGGGAAAGGGAGTGCGAGTGGAGGGACGGAGCAGAGACTTTAAAAATGAAGAAAAATTAACATGGCCAAAACAGCAGCAGGAGCCAAGTTGTCCTGGACTCATTTCCGTTGATTTCAGGCGCTGCGGCACTGAGCGCATAATGAATTACAAGTGTCCATCTTCATAAAAACCAGCCGGCAGAGGCGAGAGAGCAACGGAAGGAAGGTGCTGTCAAAAAGGACATGGCCAGGAGCCGCCCACCCCACCACTTGGCTTTTCCTATTAGTTTCGTTTAATTTGGCCATAAATTACGCTTTTTTTTTTTTTTTTGTTGCCGCCGCTATTTTACATCTCGCTCATCATCTCGGTCACCTCCTTAATACTTTTTAATGATTCTCTGAACGAATTTTATACATCTTTCGTTGTGCACTTTGAATTTCCTAAACTTTGCCAACGGCCCCAAACGCCGACTTCTTGGCCATGGCTATATATCATTTATGAGTGTCCAAGGCGTCAGAGCGTGAATTTCTTTTCCAAGTACATTAATGAAAGTGGCAGAGAAAGAAAAGAGGGAAGAGGTAGAGGAACCTACGTGGAGTTAAAGCCAATTAAATGGACAAAGCAAATCAGGCAAGCCGCAAAAGGGGACCGCAGGAGTAGAGGAGAGAAAAAAGGGTCCAGCTACTACACAGGTGCCCAAGAAAATGTACTTTAAAACGCTTCTAATTAAAATCCTGCTACGCAGCTTCCCTGGGAGCTAATTTAGAAAGAAGAGAGAAAGAGGGAACCTCCAGAACCCAAACATAATTTGTAGCTTGACAAATTTGTTCCCTCTTATTCCAAAGTGGACGACAGCCTGAAAATGAAGAGTAATAAAAATAAATTACTCCGCCTAATTACACCAAGAGAAAAGTACAAAAAATAAGAAAAAGGAAAACAGTAGCCACGCGTGTGCCAAAAACTTGTCCAGCGCGAAAAAGAAACGGAAACCCACAAAGCTCCTCCAGCTCCAGGCACCAAAGCCCAAAACCCAGGATATATATGGCCCACAGTGCATTTGACTGGAGCTGCGGGCTGTCTCGACACCATAAATCAATTTTAATTGCTCTGAAAATGTGCGCGAAGGGGGAAAAAAATTCAACAAACAAAAAATAAGCAGCGGCAGCGGAAAAATATGGAAAGCAGAAAGGAGGCGGAAAAACCGCAGACGGGCAAGTTGATCAATAGCCAAAATGAAGGCCACAAACACACACACACTCTCAAACAGGTTAACTCATATTCACAGCCAATAATGATGAGTCAATGACAAACAAGGCTCAAATTAATGAGTCCCCAAAAATTCAATTGCCCAAAAATGCCAATTGCCAGTCGGGGGAAACTCCTGCCTTTTGCACTTTTCTCTATGAGTTGAAATTCAATCAACGCGAGTTTTCATAAATTATGCGCAACTGACAATGATTTAGAAATAGTAAAAGGATGGCCAACACAGAGGGCCTGGCTAGCGAAAAACTAATTTGTAAATGGCAAAAAGTGGGCAATGTGGTTTAGACAGAAATTCATAAATTTTTCACCGAACCTGATAAATGGAAATGGCCACAAAGCTATACAAGGGATATAACTTTAGGCCAGAGAAAGAGCACAGAGTGTGGTGTAGGATGTATTTATGAGTTATGTTTTGCACATTAATCAATTTTACAATATTTTTCCAAGGGAAAAAATACATTTAAAAAAGGAAAATGTATGGTTTTTATTCGTTTTTGAAATATTTTATAAACAAGTATCTGAATATCGAAAAGAGACTTTAATTTAAGCTTAATTTTATTTAACTTTCCCTCCTTTAACATTTAATTTTCAACCCACAACTCGAGCTCTCCGATATCATGTATTTATATTTTAATGAGCATTTGCCATGTCAAAAAATATTCCATTTCATCAAATTACACTTGGTCCTGCAATCTGCTCGTATTCTCCTTTTTTTCACATTTTCCCTTTTCAATTATTATTTGCCACTAAATTGACGGGAATAAAAATCAATTAAAGTGTCGCATTACGGCAAATTACTGCTTCAGTTCACAGGTCAAAGGTCAGTTGACTGTTATTACACGACATTTCATTATTTATCCGACTTTTAATTGGCCCTGATGCTGTTATCATAATAACAAAAATGCTATATTATAAACAGTAGCCAAAAAAACACAAAGGAAGGTCAATAAACGTTATATGGAAAAGTAAACAATTTGCATAACAAAAATCCAATTAAAATATAATAACTTATTTAATTAAATTTATGCGGCAGAGCAAAGGTGATTGCATTATAAAAGGGTAACCGGAATCGAAATGAGTTTTAATTGATATTATTATCCTCGCACAAAATCGACTCCGCCAGAGTCTCCATAAACTAGACACGCAGACAGGACGAGGGGGAGTGTGTGTTGTGTGTGCGGTGGAGCGAAAATTGTAGTAGAAATTTCCAGCACCAAATGAGGGGTGGAAAATGTGTGGGGAAAATATATACCTACATATATGTATTTTCACCGAAAAATATGCGAAAATTCATAGTTCCCAACAAATTCTCCTCGAGTTCTTTGGTTACATTGCGTGCCTGTTTTGGCCGTTTAACGGATTCAAAATAGAGCGAACCCATAGAATGCACTTTTTAATTAAGTTAAGCGCTTGCGTTGAGCTCAGCTTGAGTTCATTATGCGTGCGTATGAGTCCTTTTTGTGCGGTGTGTGTGTGTGTGTGTCCTGGCAGGAGCCACGCCCACAGCGGGGCTAACATCATGCGTCGTGCTTATTAGTGGATGCAATAGCATCCAATTCACGTCCGCGTGCTGCTGCTGCTGCTTCTAATGCGAATTTATGACCCACAAGGCCCTGCGGATTTTGTTTGTGGTAAGGCCCTGCGGGTGGCACGAGAACCCAGCGGATGGGTTAGCAGGAACTGACCAAGGGAGACGGGTCTGGAATATCCTCCCGCTTCACACGTAGACACTAATCAGCGATTATGCACGCCCCTCGCTTGGCCGTAAGCCAAACAAGCCCAAATTATATGAGCAAATTTTAATTTTCAACAAGCGAGCAAGCATTTAACTAGTTTCTAATTAAACATTAAGCTTTAAAAGTTTAAAACATTTAGAATTATAGCATTTAGTCCCCTAGTTTGCTAAGTAGCTTTAAAATATATAAATGCCGGTCAAAACGGAGATCGATGGCCACAAGTTCAAAGGGCCGACTTAGATAATCATAATTTACGTTTTATTTGGGTCTTAATGTCCTCAACACAAACACACACACAGAAAGAGGGAACCTAATGCTGCCTCAAGGATTCTTGAACTTGAGGGCACACAAAAGGAAGAAGGTAGTGGTTAAGGTATATAAGAAGCTGCACAAAAAAAAAACATGTGCTCAACCCATTTTGTTGTGGCCCTTGACGCATAAATTTTCAAAACGATTATGGAACCGACTTGGCGACACTGGAGGATGGGGCCTGGGCAACCAGTGCGTATACGTATTTTTTTGGATGAGGCTCAGGAATACATAATGTAACAGCCAAGTCCTTTGGGTATTTACGCTTTTGTGTTGTCGACAAACTTTCAAGGATTACCTGAATATTGTGGCAAGTAGCAAGCAGGCAGGCAGGAAAAGGGAAAGTCAGAGTGAGAGGCAGAGGCTATTCAGGGTTAGTTAGCCAGTTTGTCGAGTCTTTAGTAAAAATAATATTTGTCTCACAACAAAGTGCATTTAATTAAGAACAAAATGCAGTCGGAGGAAAATCCTACCAAAAACAGAGAGCGAAGGAAGCTTGTCTCATTATTTAGCAAACTGATTAAATAAGAATGCTGGGGCATGGAAGTGGGCCACTATAAACATTTTCAGGGAAATTCCTAAACTACACAGCAAGGACAACATTTGTTGGTTTCCAGCATAAAGACGAAGCTGTTTTAATGAGTTGACAATTAGCATATCACACATACACAGCCCAGTTACAACATGGGCACAACGACCACCACCAACGCATATTGCAGTGAGTGCCACATACTTTGAACGCAAATATTTTGGCTCGATAGTTTGCCTGTTTCAGGGCATAAACAACAAATTGCTAGACAGAAACAGAAAACTTTAAATTTGAAAGAAAGACTTATTTGTTGTTAGCACTAAGAAAAGGAAAAGACTTTTAAACTGAAACTGTAACTTTTACAGTGAAGTTAAATGATTTGAATGATTTTCGAATGAAAAAAATCGACTTTTATGTAAAAATATCGATAAAATCGGTATAACGTAAAATTTCAATTAAATTAAGTGTTTTAATTCTTGATTGCATTGTTCTTATACATAAAAATATGTTATTGCAAATATATCCCAATACTGAAGAATAGATGTATACATTTATCGATTTTACATATTATCGATTTTATCGAAAAGTATTATTTAATGTACCTGTTTGCTTCTTAATTGAATTAGTCAGATTTTTAACATGTTTATGAATAACTCATAAATTTTAAAGTTAAAAGAATTAATTATACATTCACATACTTTTGCATAAAAAAACGATAAAGTATCGATATTTTCTGTAAAAACCGTAGAATATTGATAACGAATCGATATTTTCTGCCATCTCTAATCCACTCCTACTCCTTAGTTAACCATTTAATGTATAAGAAAATAATTTGTAAGGAATTCCAAAGGTTATTCCTAAGTATGGAAACACCTTTATCCATTTTTCTTTCGGTGTTGTAAAAGTTATCCAAAAAACCAAAGCGACAAATGCAGCCAAGCAGCAACTTTTGCTGTGCGTGTTGTGTGTGTGTATGTAGGATGTATGGCTTTTCCAAAAGTATGCGTGTGTGTGCAGTTTTATTTTCAAGCGTCTTAACCTCAAAACTTTTGCACTTGTAAGCAGCAGACCCCGCAAGCACCCCCCAACACAACCCAAAAAACTTAACCCAAACCAAGCCCACAGAGTAACCACGTCGACATAAACGTTTTATGCAAAAATGTGTTATTGTTTACACACTCAGTTTGAGACTTTTCAGAGAGCGAAAGGAGAGGCAGGCAGAAGAAGAGCGGCACTCGACATGCTTAAGAAGTATGGCAGAAAATACGGTAAACAAATGCAAAAATTACAACTAGCCTCGGTCTAAAGTCGTATTTTTATTAGAAAACTTTACACCTGCTTACTGCTGTCCGTTTGTCACTTGAGTCACGTTGGCTTTAGCCTTGCGAAAACTTGAATATTTTGTGTTTAAGCCAAAAATAAACTAAGCGAAACAAGGCGAAAGAAAACGAAACAAAACGAAACTAAACAAAAACTGATGAAAACGAAAGACTAGGAGAAAGGTCAGCAGCAAATGTTTGTTTGTTTTGTCACCGCCCAGACTTAAACGGCTGGCAAGTCAAGGCTTAGTAAAATTAACCCCAAAATGTGAGCAAACAGCAGCATAAAAGGCGTCCGATTAATATGGCCTGACTTTCATTATCCTCTCCTGCAGGATATATGTATATTTATCTGGGCGTGTGCCCGTTCATTTGGTTAGCAGGTGTCGCCTGGATGCGCCTAACCCAATGTTTCTATTTTGATTATCTCGAGTGTCAATTTGAGTTTAACTAATTAATAGCCAGGCAATGTCAAAGTCAGGTGTCTGCCCGGCAGTCCGTGTACCCGTATATACATGTGTATGTTTTGCAGCCGCAAGGAGAAGGTCGGTTTCCCTGTGAGTGTGTGTGTGCCACATATCAAATGCTTTCCCCTTTATGCCTCAAAGCGGGTTGTGGGTGCCCCCGCTGTGTATATGTGTGTGGCGAGGAATGGATAACATTTTAATTAGAGCGCGGCAAGTCGACAATGAACACCTTAAGCACAGGCGGACGAAACTTTCCGAGGGGCGTTACAAGGCGGGGGCGGCGGTAATGAAAGGACGGTGTTCATGCGTGACAATTACGTGAATTGGGGGGGAAGCCATTCATTTTGGCAAAGCGAAGCAAACCGGGCAAGTTACACAATTAAAGTGAGCCAATGCCAAGAAATTTAACTGTGTTAATGGGAGCACACACACAAAAAGGAGTCAAGTACAGGCTTCCACAAGGATATACTAAGGAGGTGAGGGATTGCTCTTCAAGCGAAACGAAAGTCTAACCTGACTGAAAGCTATTAACTTGGCTGAGTTCATACATAAATGTACACGAAACAAGTAGGAAATCTACAGTGCGAGGGAGATAGATAAAAGATTTCCGCTTTATTGTCTTAAAAATCAAAAGTTAATCAAACAATTGTATTTAAATTCAAAGAAAACATTCATGTGAGAACAATAATTTTATAACCATTTACTTTTTTTCAGAAAGTATCAAATATAAGAAAAAGTGCGAGCGAGATAGATAGTAAGTTTAGCAGTTATATTGTCTTAAAATTCTTATTTTACAGTGAAGTTGTATTAAGATTTTAAGAAAATATTTACAGAAGGACATAAATGATATATTCTTTTAACTTTTACAGAAATTCTAAAATTTTACGGAAAGTGCGAGCGAGATAGATAGATAGGTTTCAACGTAAGAAGTCAAATAACTTTGATATTTATCAATAAAACATATTAAAATGTATAGCAAAAATTCACAAACAAATTTGAATACCATTTTAATTTCATTTTATACCTTTCCAACCCAAACAAAAATACTTTTAACTGCTTAAAGTACAAAAAAGTTAGTATATCCTTTAGAATAATAATACCAAATCACAAAAAACCTCAAATAAACTTCTCCAAATCTCCCCCATAAACTCTCTCTAAAATAAAAAGAACTCCCAGACAGTATCTACCGTAAAATGTGCGGGCGAATTAAACAACTTGGAATTTAATTAAAACTTTAAAGTAAACCATTCATGGCCATGTCAGCGGCCATAAATTGTTTGTAAATTATGACACAACCAACTAAATGAACTTCAATTAAAACAAAGAGAAGAAAAGCGGGGATAATTCTAAATATTTGGTGAATCCATTGCAGGAATACCTTCAGGGGATTCCCCATAGCTGACTGAGTATTTGATGATTTCTTTTGCGTATTTACCCAAGTTTCTCCTTTGCCGTCCCCCTGCTCAGTAGTCTCACTTGCGATTCTTCACGGCTCTTCTGTTATTCTCTCTTTCTCGCTATTTATCGCATCATCAAACATTTTGATGTTGATTTATGGAAAATATATTTTTCAGCGCTCTGCCAACAATAACAGCCAAAAACAGTGAAGAGCTGGGAGCTGTGACTGCGATAACAACCGAGTGTCTTCGGGGGGGGCGAAAAATTGGAAGGAAAACGGTCGGTTGCTTGGAAAATGAGGTAACGCTGGGCACAAACAGACCCGAATAAATAGAGAAAGAGAGAGAGGAAAGCGGGGAACAAAGCCGGGACAACGATTGTTGGTTGGTCCACTTCTGTCTCTGTGTCTGTCTGTCATTTTTCTTGAAGTTTTGGGAATTGTGCTAGAGATTTGCCTCAGCAAAAGAAAAAAAAGGAAAGCGAAAAAAATGAAAAGAAATCATCATCATCATGCGGTTCAATACTCTAGTTTATATTACAAAAGTTCTTTCTCTCTGCCATGGTTTCCTTTCTCTTCTTTTTTTGATAATTTATTTTCATTGCATTCGCTTGACTTTCCTTTGGGGATCCCCCCATTTCCCTGTTCAGCTTCTCCCAGCAGATGGATATATATCCATTTGAAATTTGATTTTTATTTGACATGTTGACAGCTTCGTTTGCTTTTCGGCTTGGCCAATTGGGAAAATTTTGGACAACATTCCCTCGTTGGACAGTTTTTTTTTTCCAGCCGCTGTCTTATTTTTCTCCATATATATCTCCCTTTTTTTTTTTGTTGCTGTTGTTTTAAGGGCAAACTTTCCTCATTAAGCGCTAAAAGTTTGCAGAGTCGAGTTCATCATATGAAAACTAATTAATATGTCGAGCATTAAGCCAAGGCAACTGGAACAGAAACAGGAAACGGAAGTGGAAGTGGCGGTGGAAATGGAAATGGAAGCGGCAGCGGCATCGGCATCGGCAGTGGCTTTTCAGGCGGCAGGTGTTTTGTGGTCGGGAATCGGAGCTTTACGCTTGCTTGCATTACAAAATATTTCTGCATTAATTATGCGAAAAGTTTATGCTTTTCCCCCGTTTTTATGCTTTATTTGTGCGTGTGTGTCCTTTTACCCGTCTCCAGGCTTAGCGATAATAATCCCTGAGTAGAGTGTGTATGTGTGTCCTTATTGGTTTTCATTAATTAAAATGTGTTTTTGTTTATCGAAGCGTCGATGCGTTCATCTGAGTGTGAGTAGGTTGTGGTAGCTTCACATAAATACTGAAATACCCAGCATATGACAATACACAGGCCAGAGAGAGGTACGTATATATAACAATTAATTAAATATCAAGTGTAAATTTACGCCCCGGCGATAAACAACAAACTTAATACTTAATGAGCTGCCCTCTTCACTCTCGAGTCCCCAGTGTTCTTCATCGTCGCTGGTGGCCCCGACATAATGTCCATTTATCACAATCAAAGTGGAAGGATGGGACGCTCGCTCTCTCTGGTGAGTTTGCCCCGCAGTCCTCAGGATTCTGCCCCTCCCCACAGGCTGTGTTTCTATAACTGCACATACATCACTCGCACTCTTTCTCCGCCGGGGTTTTCCGTGCTTACACGGATCATTGAGCAACGCGGATGCGGAAAACGCGCACAAGAGTTCCAGTTCTGCTTCACACACACACACACGCTCCTTTAAAGGATGTGCAGGATGAGAAGGAGCAAGCTTCCTGGAGTAGCTTCTCCGCTGGTCATAATCAAGTTACCACTGCTGTTGTGGCCCACAGAATATCGAGGCACTAAGTGCAGCCATCGAGCTGCGGGATACAGTGAAGAGCAAACCTGGCAATCATTGGCTTTGTTTTTAGCCCGGAACTAGCAAGGATGCAGTCGAATGAATAAAGAACTTTTATACACAGAAAAATATGAAAACTATGAGACAATATTTAAGATCATTGAAAAAGCTGTTTAAAGTTTTTAGCTTGATTGGTTTAAAGTTCCAAAAAATATATATGGATACCTTTCTAGGCGGAAATCCCTGCTAATTCTTAAGAATGACATTAATTTACTTAGTTAAACTACAGTTTTAAAACTGGTTTCCCCTCTGATATATATAATAAACTAATTTAAATATTTTCCAACTCCAAAGCGTAAGCTAATCGAACTGTCAGTGGCATCAACTATTTAAATCTGTTGCCGGCAGCCACAGAGAAAATCCCCACTTGGCATCAGCAGTAACTTCCTGCTTAATTTCTCAATTTAATTCCCTCTTGTCAGAGGTCAATCTTTTAGCTCCTCTTCTCTGCTCTGCTCTGCTCTTTCACTCTTCCTGGGGGATAACTTTAAAATATTCCATCTTGAGCATACTTCCACTTTCATTTTATACCTCCTATAACCTCCTCCCTGCCTCCCTGCCGGCTGGATGGCTGGCTACTTATGCAAAAGTTTTCGCTGTCGGTTCTCATAAGCCTTCTCGCCTGTCTGAGCAGGCCAACAAAGCTGAAAATTTCATTAAAAATGGCTTTCTCAGCGGCAGGGCTAAAACAAAAGGGGCCTTAGGTAATGGAAGGAGCTCCCCTTTGAGTTGAAGCTGAAATTGGCCAACGATTTGGCCGCAAACATGACAGAGACATAAATTACCAACTAACCACTTGCTAACCATGTGTCAGTCGGCTGAAATTCAATTAAAACTGATGCTGCTGACAAAGCGTCGCCCGCACAGACGAAATACAAAAGGAAAATTAAGGGGGATCGTTCAATGGAAAATTCCGTACTGAAAGGGGGAGTAAGTGCACTGAATTACACGTGTAATCAAACGGCAATGGGTCCAAAGTCGTCCAAAGTCACAGAGTTGGTAGGAGAACGAGAGGGAGCCAGGGCATAAATAAACAGTATTGCTTTGGCATTGGCTTTGCCTTTGGCCTTTCACTGACTGACCCTCCAGCCGCATTACGCATACGCCATGTTGCGCCTAGCAGCCATTTGCATTTGCAATTTTCCCCAGAGTCTGTGTGTGTGTGTGTGCCAGCATTTGGGGTTTCAATGGGGACATGTACCGGAGTTGTCTTTTCAACAAGAGACGTATCAGGGAATTATATGATTTGTAAACTATTTACACTTAAATATAAAAGAATCCCGTACATATCCCCCATTTCAACTTGATATTTTCCCTATTTTATCTACCAATTTATTTCCCCTGATCTATTTCATAGAAAATCCTTTGTGGACAGCTCTGATGTGTGTCTGCCTTTTCACAGGAAAATGTTATGGATCAATAAAGGGAAGCTAGAGCTAACCGCTTTTGATGAGGATCAATTGGAAAATTCCCATCACTTTCACCTGCTTGTCTGTGTGAAAATTGAGGGAAAAAAATTTACATATGAAAATTTTTGTGCAATTTTCTGCGAGAGTTGGGTGCTGGCAAATATTTTTTCATTCAGCTGCGTAACAAAAGACGTCACTGGCGTTGAGCAGGAGTGAAAGGTGAACAAGCGTAGAGTGTGTGTACTGTGTGTGTGCTGAGTGTGTGTTTTCAGCTGCTGCTGCTCCTGCTGCTTGCTTGCCTTGCTTGCTGCTGGCCTGCAGGTGCTGGGCTGGCGTACATTGCGTATGAGCGATGCAATGAATGAAATTGATTGCGAGCCAGCGCGCAGCAACCCGAGTGCCAAAGCTGGCTATGACAAGCTGCTGGCTGCCATCCCCCGGCCACACTTACCTGCTTGTTGCCAGGCTGCCTGAAATATTTCCCAGCATTTTCCACACACACTCGCACACACACAAGGCAATTGGACACGCCTGCATACCCGTGAGATGTGTGTGTGTTTAAAACTCGCTGAAAAGTATGCCAAGCTATTTGTTTCGCCGCGTTACAGGACCATCAGCCCTACTTCTGTCAGCTGACACCTGCCTCAAGTTGTTTCGCAACTTGTCAATAAGGTTCTTATCGTTCAGTTATGCAGCTGCCGTCGAGAATTGCAACTAATTGACATGGAAATGCCGGCAAGATAATGCTCCACTGGCGCAAATAGTGTAGAGGAAAGCGAGGCCTCAAGCCTGGTTTAAAAATGATATGCCAAGAGTGCAGGTTGTCAACGGATTCCGGGCAACTGTGTTTCTGTTTTCATATATATATATATTCACACACACTACTACATTTGTATATAAATATATATATATGTATATATATATTTACTTTGCATTTGCTAAAGCATTCATCCAGCATCTAGCATCGCATAGCATCGCACTAATGTAAGTGCTCATCTGTGCACCAGAATCGTTCAGCTCGGTGTATTCCACACAGAAAGAAAAGAGGTACTTGGAACTCACTAAATATGAAATAGGAAAATGAGCTGAAACTAGGTAATATTAAAGTATTTCCAAGAACCTTTAATATATATTAAATTATTTACCTAAAAATGTTCTAAAATTAACTGAAAAACATGTCTAAATATATAATGAAACCCTTTAAATTCTTTACTAATATCTTTACAGATAAAAATAATATAAGTAAACGGTCTTTAGCTAAGTAATATTTTCGCATTTTTATATATTAATTTCTTCCCTAAAAGGGTCTTAAAATTAACCAATAAAAACATGGCTAAATTTACCTTGAAACCTTTCTTCCCTTTAGTTTCTCATTTATTCTTCCTGTGCACCTTACCATATACAGGATATCGGAGTAGAGGGAAAAACTGTTACAATATATGCAAATAAAATACAAACTGTCAGCACAGTAGGAGCAACAGGATCCAGAGTAGGAAATGTCTGCCCTGCGCCTGGCTGCCATTAGAAGCCTTTGTTGCCACTCCTTGTTTGTCGTTGCTCCTTGTGTCTGTTTACTTTTGATTTGCTCGATTTATACATCTGCTGCTGCTGGGGTCTCTCTTTCCACTATCCTTTATATATAGCTATATGTGTGTAGCCCGGCACATGTGAGAGCTGCTTATTTGCCTGCGATTTTGCCAATGTTTGCATACTGAACGAGACAAGGCAAAAAAGGGGCACGAAGGGCACACACTCACAAGTTTTCATTTCGTTTGCCGCCGCCCTTTGTGTTTTGTCATCCGATAATTTAAAAGTTACTTGACTGCGGGCAAATGTGGTAGAGTCTTGCCCCGACTCCGCCTCTGCCTCCGCCACTGCCATTGTTTCACTTTGAGTCTGGCAACCAGAGATGAAGAAGGTAGTCCAGAGGCCTAATGAAATTGGCATTATACTCATCAGAGTTGATTTAAAACCCTTTTGAGTAGGAATCTATGGGTATTTTTTGGTCACAAAGAGATATTTTCTTGGAGGTTTTCTGATAGGTTTTATTTAAGTCTTAAAATCCTTAAAAAAACTAGGTATACTTTGGGAAAAACTAGACTAAACTAAATATGTTTACTTATTTCATTTAATTAAATCAATCCCATTTAATATTATACACAAAAAATTCACACTTCAACTGAAATTCAAACCAGAACGTTTCCCCTTTCCCCAGATTAATAATTTTATGCCACGCGCTGAAATTAATCAATAAATGTTGGCTCAGCTCTACCTCGCTGATGTAAACAAAACTGGAGATTAAATTTCCATTAATTTTGGAGCTTAAAACTAGTTGCAAGTTCTCTGAGGCCTGACAAGCTCGTATAATTTGGCTTGTTGCTGTTTCTGCTGCCGTGGTGCTTACCTGGGGCTTTGCAGTTACATGTTTCCCAGCTCGAGTGGATTTCGGTTGCTATAACAACCTAAAATCCTACACCAAAGCTATACTTGCATGCATATTATAATTTCCCATTAATTTGCGCCGACTTTTGCACTTTTCGTGAGCACATATTTAAATGTGAGCAAAAGAAAAAATACACCAGCAAAAGCAGCAGCAACTTGGCAACTCAGGTCAGCAGTTTTTTAGCCTCACAATATTTAATACAAAAAATGCAACTAGAAAATGTGTTATTATAGTTTGCCTCTGTCATCTCTTTAATGTTTCTTTTTATATTTCCCGCCCCGTCTGGGAAGTATGCAACATTAAATTGCTGGCAATTTGCGTGTATTTGTGCGCTCTCACTTGCAACTAAAACGATTTTCTTTTAACGCTTTGCTGCTCACCTTTTGACTTGGTTTAGTTGTACGTACATATGCGTGTTTTATATATATTTCCCGAGTCCCTGTTTGTCTGTGTGTGTGTGTGTGTGCTTGAGAAACAAGGCAATTTTTCGCTGCACTGAACACTGAGCGACGAAAAAAAATTATATATATATGTATATATATATAGGGAGGGAAAATAAATACATATAATTCCAGTGCCGGTGGGTGACCCAAATTTCGTGGCTGCCTACTTGACTCCAGCTGAACTGCCTGCATTTTTTGCTACATGCAGAGAAATACATAATGAAAAACTATAAATATATAACAAAAAGTCCAAAGCACTCAGGAGAAGCTTCAGTATAAAATTTCCAAAGAGTTTGTAGTAATCTCAACGAATGTTGAGGTAGGTTTGTCAATGAAGAACTAATAAAGCCTTTAGCTAGGTATAGCTGTATATCCAAGCAAGATCTCTAAATTAATTTCTTAAAATAAATAAAGAAGTAACTTATAAATGTGTAAATTAACGAAATAAATAAATAATAAATAAATAAATAAGTTAAAGAAATACATAAAAAATAAATGAAAAAATAAATAGGCAAACGAATAAAACCCAATAAATATTGTCACAAAAAAATATAAGCTTTTAGTTAACAGCTTTTTATGATCTGACAAACATTGTTATCAGTTTTACATTTTATTTTTATCAAATTCAGAATTCCTTGAAATTAAAGAGGTTCCTAATTATGAAATGTTAAAATATTTAGTAATAATTTACATAGTTCAAAAAATATATATTTAAATAAATATATCACGCTGGAGTGCTTTAGTATTTACTAAGCTTTTTAAATCCCTGAAAAATGCGTTAAAACTAAGCTATAAAATTTGTAAGAAACTAATCTCAATGCTAATATGTATTTATAAAAATTTTTAAATTTTTAAATTTAATATTTAACATACGTTTTTAATACAACAAACCCCTAGTATTTTCACCAGCATCCCCTATAGTAATTCAGTATTCTTCGAATATTTCCCCAAATCTCCATTGTTTTTTTTTTCTGCTAAATCTTAATACCTCCCTTTAGCTGTTTTTCATTTCCCCCTGTGCAGCCCCCATTTAGGCGACACCCTCCGCCCTTCGTTCCCAGCTCAGTCATGATGAAAAATGCATAAAGTACCTGGTCGGGGGCTCTGACCCGATGTGCATAACTAACCTGCCGGCGGTGGCGGCTAATGAGTTTAAGTTCTCGACTGACACAAACACGAAGCTGCAGCAACAAGCTGCGTCCACACAATTGACGCCTTTACCCGCCGGGGCCAACTCTCTCAGACACACACATGGCAGACACACACACACCTGGCTGTGCGGATGACAAGTGTCTTGCAGTTTACACCTGCGAGCAGTGAGCAGCGTGGTGCAAGCTGCGAGCTGCGAGCTGCGACCTGCGATAGCTGCAAGCTGAAAGCCGAGTCTGACACAATTGCACCTGCGGGATTTAAGCGGGACTTGGAAGGGACTTGGATGGGACTTGGCTGAGACTGAAGAGAGACACATGTTTTATGCAATGGTCGGGACTGTTACACCAGCTCAACAGGTGCAAATCTGGCCCAAAATGCTGTCATTAAGTGGATGGGCGAAAAAAAACCTCGTTCAGGTCTATTTTTCGGACTTTGCTTTCTTTGCTCAATGAAATTACATTAGCAGAAAAAAGAGAAACAAAAGCAGGCTGACACAAACAGGGAAAGGAGACGGAAAGGAGACTGCGAGGCACTCGACAGGATGTTAATAGAGTTGGCGCGCTTTTTCCCGCTTTTTTCCCCCGTTTTCCGTTCACATTCAAATTGAATTAAAATTCCATTTGCAGTTGTCGTTTGCTCAACGTTTTTATTTGAACAGCGAATGAAGATGGTGGAGGGGAATTGCTTATTGAATCGTTTATCATTCCGCCCGCCGCCGGCTACCGAATCAGCAAAATGTCCACTAATTAAAGTGGAACAGCATGGCGCCCGAAGTCCTTCCTTTCGGTCAAGAAAAGAGAAGAAACTTTAAGTTTATTTACCGTGTGCGCCAACTGCAGGCGAAACAATAATAAAATAGTCTGCAGAAAAAATAAGCACAAATTTATGACAAAAGTTGGGCCAGTCTTGTTGCCTGTTGGCATATTTGTTTATTGTTAAACTTACTAAAAAGCAGCAGCCGGCAAGGACGAGTTGGTCAAGAGCTTCAAGGAAAAAGGGCTAATGGAGAATTTGGCAAAACTTCTGGCTTCTTCTCGCTCTCTGCCTCACTTTCTATCAGTCAAACAAAAGGGGCACAAAACTCATTAGAAGGCGAGCGGAAAGCAGAAAAGAAAACATTAGGCCAGCAATTTATAATTAAAATGGAGCAACATCAGCAGCAGCAGCAGCAGCAGCCGTGGCGAAAACAATTAAAAAGACAAACAGAAAGTGCCAAGAGAACGCGTCAAAATAGACAAAATAGACCAGGCCTGCCCCGCCCTATTTATTCTTGTATTAATTTTTTTAATTCCCTTTTTTTTGACACACCCCAACGACAATTTATCATTTGACATCCCTCGATGAGTTGCTCACTTTCGTTTACATTTACATTTTCTGGGGTCCTTTAATTTTTCTTGTACATTTATTAGGGGAAAAGTGCGGCTTAATTTTTGGGTATTTTCGTTTTAGTTTACAGATTTCCATTTAATTAAATTAAATTTTATTTCGATTTTCCATTAAAACAGACTCCAGAAATCACTCGATTTTAAAACTCCCACAAAAAATGTGTCTAAAAGTATGCTATGCTCTTTTAACAGGTAACAAAAGCATTGAAACATAAAATTGTAGAATATTTTTTGACAGTTTTAAAAAGTCTGTGACAGCTCCAATATGGTTTTTCCACTGCTAGTCACACACTGCTATATAAAACAACACTTTAACCCATTCCAGAGCCAAATCTAATATTATAGTTTAATTCAAATTAAGGAAAATCCTCCCAACCCGCTAATCGAATTCTCTTTTTGGCCAAATGCCTTTCAATTGGGTAACTCTACATAAGGCGATTACTCCACGCTCCAGCGTTGATGCACACGAAACCGAGTGAAAATCCCATTAAATGCTTTTCAATTTCAACCAAATCGCTCAACTGTTCGCCTCATGGCCGGGATAATGAAAGTAATGAGCGTCTTTTGCCCGATGTGAGCATTTAGATAAAGTTTTATGGCACACCCAAAGAATGCCAAACAACGGCGCAAAGCCAAGGAAAATGAGAACTGGAAACTGTGAAGCTGGGAAACTGGGAAACCGGTTGGGGGGAAATCAAGGGGGGAGGGAATCCCATCGCTTCGCTTCGATTGACAAACTTTTTCGTTGCGATCCGCAAGGGAAAGTGGGCGCAGCATATTGAGAGCACCGTTCGCTCTCACCTGGTGATGGGTAATCGATAATAAGTGCGGCTCAGAGCACATCGCCATATAATGTAATATTGTAAAGTTGCCGGTAGCAACCCCTTGCAGCATCCGCCGGGCGATGAGGCGATGAGAGTGAAAACTTTTCAACGAAAAACAACGAAAGAGCAGGAAAATCGAAGACTGCCGACCATGAGATACCCGGGATTATCTGAAAGATACATTTTTGATTTGATTTTTGATTAATCGATTTTAATTTTAATATATCGATAGAATATTGGATGTGGAGCTCCTTTAGGAAATTATAAATTTTAAACGTTGTATACTTTCCAAAAATATTTATCGATTTTCCAACATTACTTATAGTAAAACGGCAAGTAATTATCGATAATTTCCTTACAACGTTCGATTTTTATTGCTAAGCCCGTCTTTTTGATTAGAACTTTAAACATATTTAGTTGAGATATAATGTTTACTTTCCTTATCGATACTTTCGATTATTTCGATAACTCGATAATTTATCGATATATACGTTTTTTTATATGAAATGAAATCTCTAATCTTTTGAAATCTTGTTCAAGTCTGTGTAAACAAATTTACCCCCTATCAGTTTTATAATACCGCGTACAATAATAAAGGATAATTCTGCGCCTCCACAGCGATGCTTGCTCCTTTCGGGTTTTTTAGATAGCTGACACTGAGCCTGGGGGCGAGGCTGACGTTAAGTGGGCGTGACTGGAAAATGTCGCCGCCCTCCTGTGGCTGCATTTACCTCAATAATGTCTGGCGTCCCACAGCGGTGGCGGACGGGGGCAGCCGCCTGAACTGAACTGGAGTTTTCATTAAGTTTGTTCGATGGGGGGGAGGAATGAGTAAACTTTAAGGTTGCCAAAGTTTAGTTGAATTTCCGCTCCTAATTCAAGCCAAATACGAAATTCCCCAAGTCAATACACGACCGACTTAACATTGTTATCGCTACTCCGAAGTTTGGGATTTCGCTAAAACGATCATAAATATTTTGCCTAAAAGTTAGACAAGCCCACAGCACATGTACCCAGTATATAGAGAGTTGTAGTATGGAGTGTTAGAGCAAAAGTTTACTATATTCCCTTAGTTTTTTTTTTTTTGTGCTGTTGCTAGTTGCTGGCTGGGCAGATTTACACATTTGTTGATAACAAAGTTTTAAGCCCCGCAAATGGCTGGCCAACTCAGCCACATACCTGTAACCTGTAACGAAAATACAGGCAAAACTACTGCTAAAAAAAGTAAAAATAATAAAAAGGGAAAAACGGAGAGTGAGAGTGAGTTTTGTGGGAGTTGTTGGACCGAGTTTGAGCTTAGCCCGATGGCAAAAACAAGTTGCAAAACGCTGTCCGAAACTTTTAACGCGGCTCAGCCAACTAATCATAAAGTTTCTAATTGCGAACGCCAAAAGCAATCAGCCAGCAAAAATGGAGAACTTTCGAGTGGGGGAAAAGCCAGTGAAAGATCCGATTTTATAGCTTCATGTTACGAGCGTGTATTGCTTTATTATTTAACATTTTAACAGCATGCACTTTTTCTATCTCTTTCTGGTTGTCTGTTTGTCTGTCTGCCTGTTTATGGGGTCCTCCTTTCAGCCCTTTCGAGTGGCGCCAGTGAAATCGTAATTTATGTCCGCACAACAACACATTAAATTGACTTCACGTGCCAAGGGGATACTTTTATCTTGTCACCAGCAAAGCAACCCGAAAAAACATACGGAAACGGAAGCGGAAAATTTATAACAAACGATTTGAATGGACAGGTCAGGTCAGGTAATGGTTACAGCAAAAAAAAAGGCAAACAGGAAGAAGGTTTTTTTTTTGTTTTTATGGCCATGGAAATCAGGTGAGATTATTTAAGGTTCAATGGGGTTTTACTTCGCCCTCTCTTGGTCTTGCTTTCATTTTAATTGTTTTTCTTGGGGTCTTTAAATATTTATTGGGAACTTTAAGTCTTATTTGTTAGATTTAAAAATTAAATATAATAAAATTATTACAAGTATTTTATAAGTTAACACATTATTAAGTAATTTTCCAGTAAAATACATAATAAACACCTAATTAGTTGCCTCTTAATTAAAACCTAAATGAATCCTGCTTATTTTCTTCCCTTTTCCCTTGAGTTTAATACAATCCCAATGAGATTTACGCTTCTCAGTTTGCATTTTCACATTTTTCCCTGGCACATGTTGCCCTCATTTCCTTCCTGACAAAGCCACACATACAATACATGCATGGCTTTCAATATCTCTCGCAGTTATTTCTTTAGTTATTTGCATTTTTCAATCTTCCGCCATTCATCAAACTGACAGTGTTTCCCTCAGCTCCCGATCCTGTAGTCCCTCTCTCCCGTTGGAACTTTGCCTTAGAAACTCGAGGGAATGACAAAATATTTGACGTTTAGCAGCATCACGTAAATTTCATGTGTTCCCCGCACTCGAGATTCGCCCGGCAGTCATTGCGACACATTATTGTATAGTTGTACCCGGGTCCTTGGCTGGCTGCCTCTGTGTCCCGTCCTCATCCTTATCCTTATCCCTATTCTCCACCGAATAAACGAGCTAAAAATCACCGCAAAAGAGGGGGAAACGACACACACACACAGAAAGTGTCGCTGATGGCTGAGTATTTCCTGTTCTCGTTGCGCCGGAAACTGCCAAGCAACTGGCAGTAGATTTAGTTTGACTTTTAGCGATACACTTTCTCCGTGACTGGCATCCATCACATAAAATAGGAGTAGTGGTAGTTATAGTATAGTTTCCCCCCCAAAAGGCAGCCTTAATTTTTCACAGCTGCACCGCAGACAGAAAACCACTTTAGTCGGATTATTGATCATTTCAGTTGGACTCACGCGCTGACCATTATCCGGCGTTCCGTCTGAAGAGCCAATTATAAAATGCACAGCGATGCTTGCATCTACCGAAATTGATGTAATTATTGATTCGGAATCTGTTAGTTCTCTTTACTTTTTTTTGTTGTTTTTATTGCTGCGGCCGTCAAATTAACGTGGAAAAAGTCTCGCTCATTAATGTCAGTTTGGCCATGGATTGGTCCTTTTCTCTTTCGAAATGGCCACAACGACCGCAATGCCAAAAAATTGTAACATGAAATGTCGATTTGTGTGTGTGTGCGTTAATGAGCAGTCAGGAGGAAAGTGAAATATGAAAATTACAAAACCGGAAGAAAAAATCAGGGAAATTTTCAGAGTTTCCTTTGATTTTTGTTCTACAGGAAATTTTATAAAACTGATGGGTTGTGTGCTAATGTTGATTTATTATTGAAAATTAAGCATGTATCGGGAAAATGTATATAAAAATATGGCACAGGATTTATATTCTTTTATATAATTAACAATATTGCAGAATATATTAATATTTATATACTTGCTTCCGTTAAATAGCTTTCCTTTAATTAGTTTTGATCGTTACAACTTCATTTACACGACTTTCACAAGCTGAGATAAACCGAAGACACAAATTTCATTTCGTTGCCTTACGACCTGTGCAAAAATTTCATTAAAATTACGATCTGACTCGAGAAAATGTCAAGACACTGAGAAAATTAAGTAGGAAAGTAAAGGGAAATTCAAATAATATGCAGTCTATGAAAACAGTTGTAAAAGATTAAGAAAGAAATCTCATAAAAGTATCTTGATTTAATTTTTTTTAAGGATTAAATGCAGCAAAATTATTTAAAATATACTAAGATATTATCCCTTAAATTCTCAAGTTTATCCATTTATATAAGTTATAATTATAACATTATTTTTTAACTACAAAACTATTAAATAGACAACGTTATCATTCCTTATAATTGTTCTATTTTCCCATTTATTAAATTGTATAGAATTTGCATATCATTTATTATTAATTAATTATTTATTTAAAATACCCAAATATATTACACCATAATTTCTTGCATTTTCCCCTTAATTAAAGCATCTTTTTACTGTAATATTTTCAAGTGTATTCAAGTGTATTTTCACAGATGAGTTGGACTAAAAGGGGGAGTAAAGGACTGCCTTATGGCCTGTCATTTATTTGACCCGACCCAAACAGCACACGCACACACCCAACACCCACCACACACCACACCACTACACCCACAAACACACACACACTCACTCGCTTATACACAGGCATTTGCGTAAGTCAAATAAATGGCCGTCGTTCTTTTATCTTGTTCAGCATTTTATGGGTTTTCCTGCCGCGTGCGAATGGTGTCAGAAATCGCATATTAAATATTGTATGTGCCGCTGCCCGAGCTAATAATGTTTGTCAGTGTATATATAGTATGCCTGTGCATATATCTGTGTTTACTGCTTGTAAGTTGCTTAATTACGTGGGACAGGGGAAAGGGGACAGAGCACGAGGACGAGGACAAGGACTAGTAGACCCCCATTCCCATTTCCAGGCAATCCTCTGCCTCTCCTTGTGACCATGTTGTAGCCGGGCATTGTTGTAATGCATTACTCGTGGTCAATTTAAGCCGCGACAGTAGAACAAGGCAGCAGAAGGGAGAAGGAGAGAAAGCCAAGAGTTGGTAGTAACTTTTTCGCTTTAACTCAATTTTAGTTGGTATAGTTTTTCCAATTTTTTTTGTACTGTACTGTACTGTACTGTAGCCTCTAATGCATTTTGCTTGTCCCTACGTGGTTTCATCAGTTTCGAGTCGAGTTGCAGTCGCAGCTTGGTTGGTTCTTGGCTAGAAAACTTATTTTAGAGCTTGGGAAAAAAGTGTCCACAGTTATGCTGTCGAATGACACACAATAGACGGGGGAAATGGTGGAAAATCTTAATTGAATATTAAAGTAGAGGGGAAAATCGAAACGAATTCATTGCAATTTATATTTCCCTTAAGGAAAATTAAACCCCTAAAATAGCTTAAGTGTTTTCCAAACAATAACAAAGGAAATTTGTAAAATATTCAATGATCGTATGGCTTATAATTGATTTTTTTCGACTTTGTCACCTTTTAAAGTTTATGGCAACCTCCACTCTGCAGGAGTCACCTACCGAAAAAAGCTTATAAAATGACAAAATCAGCTAGCCACAAAATAAACAGGCAACAGCAACAGCAGCAACAGCAACATTAGCAACAGAGTCGTGTAAACTTTTGTAATAAAATGCCAGGACACACTCACAAAGCTATTGGACCTTGCCTGGCCTTCACTCTCTCTCTCTACATTTCCCAAACCCCCAACCCTTGTCCTCCCCTTCACATGAAAAGTTTTAGTTTTTCAGCTGTCTGCAGCACACAAATTTTCTCATTCGTTTTTGCTGTTTTCCCCCACCGTCTGTGCGGTCTAACATCACAAATTATGCAAGTTTTTGTTATTTTATTTCGCCTGCTACAGCCCAGTTTGCAAAAATGTCATACATTCACTATATATTGGGGTTACAAACACCAACAACATTTAGCAATTTTGTTCACCTTCTTGTTTGGCCAAGAAGAAGCTCAAGCTCAGTCAGTTTTTAAACGGATTTTTATATATTCTCTCAAAAGTAATTGTTTTTTGCCAGTCTTTGTGTAAAGGATATTGTGTGAGCACATAATATGACTAAAAGATAATTGGAAAATGCAACAGGGTTTTCACAACACACACCTTTAATTAATACAAAAGTACTCTCTCTCGTATAAATTTGGACCATTAAAAGTATAAAGCCTTGAAGCGAAAAAGTCCCCATTTAATAGATTAATAAATTATGCACATCTTAAAATACATTTTCCATTCGATATTTATTGGCCAATTTATTCGTATTAATTTCCCTCGTCCCCTTTCGCCTCACAGCACCTCCGTGCGCACTCGGCATTAATTCCACTTACATACATAATTGTAACACCGACGACGACGACGACTGACTGCCGGGAAACACGACCATTAAAAAGGGAAACATGGCCCTGGGAAAATGGCGGCGTTCATTGAGCAATAAGCAGAGCGGATGCAGGCATATTGATTGGAACGTATACGCAATATTTGTACGTGGAATACGCGGCGGTATACAGCAAAATTTACTTTATGGAAATCACTTAAAGGCAGCCGAAGCCCAATGAGGGGAATAAGTGCGGTTAAACGAGATTTAACACCCAAAGGCCACCGCATTGTCTCAATTACATTTTGGGTTAATTTAAGTTTAAGGGGTTCTAGGTAATATTTAATAACACTGGAAATAGAAGGAGGCTATAAGGGATTATATGGAAGATTTAAGTGTTAATTAATTAAACAAATATTTATTTTTGAAGCCAATTGTAGTGTGGATAAAATAATTCGATTATAAAATGTCTTTAATTTCATTTATAGTGAAGATTTTTATTTAACCTGTTACCAAAAATGTTTAGTTTAAATTTTAACATTTAAATGCAGACATAATACTTCATTAAAATTATATAAAGAACTTTAAAAAATATATACAAAAAATTAAATATCTCAAAAATTTAAGACATGATAAATGCAACGGTTTTGTATGAATTCTTAGATGTATCCCATTGAAAAAATATTTATTTATATAACAAAATTGTAAGTAAAGTAAATTAAAATCATAACATTAATAAATTATTTAAGAACAATTTTAAAAAACTTAAAAATGCCTCAAAAATGTATTAAAATGATAAAGGTTTATTTTCTATGGGTATTTTAATAATATTTAAATGTAACCTATCAATAAATTGTGTTTTTAAACAGGAAATTAAATTGTAAATAGGAAAATTAAATTACAGTCATACAAAAATATTTAAAATACCTCAAATATGCAAAGTCCTGATATATTATCTGTTTCTAAAGGATTTTCTTAAATTTTAAGATTTAAAAAAATAAACCAGAATATTCTTTGTTTCAGTTACATTTCAATGACATTTTTTATCACTGTAAAAATAGCGTTTCATAAAAAAGTAAAGCTATTTTCTCCCATTTTGTCTCCTTTATTTTTGGTAGTTGGTCGCTCTGATTGAAATGCCAAAAGCAAACAGCGAATGACAATACGAAAATAATCAAAATACTCAAACCAAAGCTGTGGGTGTCCTCCTGTGTGTGGTTGTAGCACGGTGTGTGTTTGTATTTTTAATTAAAAAACAACTCCATAGACAGGGAAAAAGAGAGGTGCCAACGGGAAAACACACAGGCAAAAATAAATGTTTTCCTTATTGCTTAAGTGGATAGTCGTCGTCGTCGTCGGTGGCAGGGAGCGAGATGAATTTATAGCGCACATTTCGGGGCGTTGAGGCAACATTTTGGGCAATTAAAACTTTTTGACTGAGACATCTACCCATGCCAGGCCCTGGCAATGTTGATTTACGAGAAATCTATTTAGGGAGAGAGATATCTTTTCCTTTTTATTCTTTCTCCGACTGGCAGAAATTCAACAAAATGTGGGCCAAATGCCAGTAGTCGCTTCCCAAGTGTTTTTCTTTCAACTCCAAACATAACCAATGCCTGGGAAAAATGATTGGAATGTTGCCTAGCACTTGTGAGGAATACATTTTCCTAGATTCAATCGAGTGCTAACATTCCATACAGATTTATTTTTTGTAATTTGCTTTCGTAGATTGCATCAAAAATCAGCTCAATTACACTGACATTCTTCATTAGTTCTCGAGTTCAATTCCCTGCACGTAATGTGATTAGAAAATAAAACCGGGAGAGGGTGCATAGCAAATCCCTGCCAGATCCAAAATCAAATTAACTGTGGCCTCTGTGCATTGCACTTAAAAATTGTTTCGGTTTTGGGTTTTCCGCCAGAGAGACAGAGAGCTTAACCCCCCAGATACTTGTCATTTGTGTGGCGTGCAATTAATTATGCCCGAGTGTTAATTATTTTCCCATTTTGCTTTTTCCCCTAATTACATCTTCCGTTTGCCATGTCTCTCGCTCTCTCTCTCTCTCTCTCTATCTCTCTGCAGAATTTCTTCCCTAGTTTTCCCCGTAGTTTCCTCCGCTTTTCCTAGGACGAGGAACAAACTTCCTTTTCAGTTGGCTGGCGTTGGTTCCCATGATAATTTCGCCTGCCA
>VNJU01007960.1:0-34041 GCA_008042675.1 Drosophila seguyi
ACCTCCTGAAACTTCACTTTGTGTTTTCCACATACTACTCCTTGCATGATACCTCTGCGCGTAGATTTAAAGACTTCGTTTACTCACCCTTTGATTCTTTATCCCGCCAGGTTGGGGCACCACACGCTTCGAGAGCAATCGACCCGTCTCCCTGCAGCCCGACTCCATCAGCTTCTCGCGCGTCTCCGCGGAGAGTTCCAGCGAGAGCGAGGCCCAGTCCATATCCTCCGTTTCGGGGGTAAAGGGAAGCAGCGGCAAGGGCACCAAGGAGGAGCGACGCAGTGGCATGTTCCGAATCTTTGGGCGCAAGGGCGACAAGGAGAAGGAGAAGGACAAGGACAAGCGCCGGTCGAGTCAAGTTCCGCCGCAGTGAGAGCAGATGCAATTTTCGGACAATTAAGAGGAGACGGACACGATCAACCAACCAGGACGAATTGTTTTTGTATTTTTTATATACATATATATATTATAATTATTTAATTTGTATCCCAAACACACAACCTTACTGCGCCAAGGGCCAACAAATTAAAAGGAAAAAGAAACAAAAGGAAATCAGAACCGAAAGCGTTGAGAAATGAACGTGTTTACTTAAAAGATAAAGCGATAAATTAAAGTATAAAAGAAATATATATATATAAAGTCAATGTTTTAATTGCATTATAAAATGTATCTGTAAGTTTGTTCGTTGTATGATTATATTTAATTTTCGTAAAACAAAAAGAAACATAAACAATAAATAATAACTATTATTCATATTGTGTGAGATTTTTCCTTGTTAAAGGTTTATGGAAATGGTTAAGGATCAAACCTGACATCAAAAGCTTAAAAAACTTGAAGTCCGAAGTACGATGTAGGGCATACTTTTGGACTGAGACTGAGTCGTCTCAAGGATAATATATAGACGAGGTAAGTTTAGTTAGGACGTTATAATAAGATGTATATACTATTTCATGTAGACAAAACTAAAAATCGAAGTCATTTTAATAAAATTATTGATTTTATTAGTATTGCTGTTGTAATTAATTATTTATTATTATTATTAACAATTATTACTTATTAGAATAAACTACAATTTATCTTTACTAATAAATAGAAGAATAAACAACTTCCAAATATTTCCTTTATATTTTTTGTTGTCTTTTCTAAGACCATTTTCATTTTATTATGAAACAAAAAAAGATAAGAATTGCAAAAATTTCTTATCTTATTCTTCCCTATTTATATTACTTTGGATTTTCACAATCAATATTAAATAAATCAGGGGCTTTGACATTCATAATTCAGCATTCTTTTCATCTTATTACCTGTTTTTTTTTTTACAAGAAATATTAAATGAGTCTGAGTTCTCCACAGTCTAACAAATATGCTCTTGCTACCTTTGTATTCTTATCAAGTGGTCATGTTACCATATATCAGCCTTCGTTTGGATCGGACCCCTATAAAAGCTCATTGGTGGGTTTGGAAATTAATTCTTTGTTCAGAATTCACTGAGAAATTATAATACGCTGTAGCGTCGTTCAGTTATAAAGGCCCTTGCGCAGTCTGGGACAGCGATAGATGCGGACAGCATTGCAAGAAAGAAGGACGAATCAGTGGACATTGCAGCGCCAGCCTCAAGTGCTGGTGCAAGGCATGTAAACATTGATTTATGAATGCAGAAAAATAAAGTTCACCGCGCGCATTTACTATGAATTGTATAAACTCTAAAGGAAGACTCCTAAACAGTTGGTCATTTTAGCACAAAAGGAAAATCTTAAGAATTAATATTTTATCAAGTTGCAAATTATAGCTTAGCTGTCCAACAGAAACTCAAAGCTTTCAGTGAAACAAATAAACAAAAAAAAAAAAATAATAAAAAGATTAACTAATTGCAAAACAAATTAAAAATATTTTTTAATGGCTTCCTCCTGACTATTTGCAGAAATGGTTTATAGTGGGTACGTCCGGTGACTATATAAGCGGCTCCAGAATTGGTGGAGTTCAAAGGCTTCCAGTAATTTTATATTTACTCACTTAAAAGTCAAAAGTTAAGATGGTCCAAGTCAAACTTATTCACCTTTTCTTCACTTTGTTGGTGATTGTGGCTCTGGACTCCAGCACAGCCCAAGCTGATTGCGTCTCTAAAAGATTTACAGGTCCTTGCTTTCTCTGGGACATTGAGATGTGCCGACGCCTTTGCATTGAGGAAGAAAGAACCAGTGGACGCTGCAACGTTCTTAATGCAACGTGCATGTGCGAGGGATGCTAAGTCCATATCAACCCAACATGTACTTTGTATAAATTCATTAAAATGTGAAAAAAATCATAGGATTTATAAAAGCCTCTTTGGATTTTAAAGTCTTGGTCTTAAATTTGAAATAAAAATAAATTAGGTAATTTGGTAGGAGCTCAGTATCGGAGGTGAAGGGAAGCAGCGGCAAGGGCAACAAGGAAGAGCGGACCCAGCGGCATGTTCCGAATCCTTGGACGCAAGGGCAATAAGAAGAATGAGAAGGACAAAGACAAGATAAATATTTTCTTCGTATTTAAAGGAAGTGGGCTCTTTTAATCTTGGATCTGGAATGAATAAACATCAAAATTGACGTCAAACTCAGTTGAAAAACTTGAAGCCCGAAGAGCGATGTAGGGTATACTTTCGGGCTGAGGCTGAGTCGACTCAAATATTACTTTAATGATAATGACCTACCCTAATAAAAATAAAACCACGGGGTAAGGTTCAGAAAGAAAAATTAAAAAATGATTTATATGCTATTTAATGTCGACATAGTAAAAGCCAAAGACATTTTAATAAAATCATTTGTTTTAACACGTATGTTAAATAAATTTGGAGTTTTTACAGTTTGGTAAATATGAGCTTGAGATCCTATGTATTCTACTTTTGTCAAGACAACTCTTTACCAGCTTCAGTGATTGAAAAATGGGTGCATATTTAAGATTTGGTTACATTTCGCAACGATTATAAAAGCTAGCAGAGAAGATCAATTAAAATAAAAATATACTTTGATAAATGCGAATATATCAGTTCTTGAGGGCATAGGATAACCCAAAATGTCATTTTTAATAATGTAATATTTAGAAAAAATCACACTTCTTTGAAGTTAAATAAGAGGGTACATTACCAAAATTGTAAAAAATAATCAATTTTATCTCTTCCTAAATTTGTGTGATACATATAGTACATTTACATACGTATACCAACTTGTGCCTTCTTTTTTTTGTTTAAGAATGGTATAAGATATTAATGATAATTATAAACAAAACTGAGAAATGTAATTATCATTGGTTGTATGAATTGCTCAATATGTAGTATGTATCAGGGAGAGAAACACCAGTACAATACAATAAGCAACGAAGGGTCAAAAACCTTTGCAATCCTTATCGAATTTTTATTACCTGGGATTTTCACAAGTACTATTAAGTAAGTCGGGGTTTTCCAAAGTCTAACAAAGATCCGCTGGCTACATTCTGTATTCTTATCAAGGGGTCTTATTACCATATATGTATCAGCCTCCGTTTGGATCGGACCTCTATAAAAGCTCACTGGTGGAAGCAAAATTCATTCGAAGTTTAGAATTCATCGAGTAATCATAATACGCTACATTAAGATGGTGCAGATCAAGTTTCTATACTTTCTCTTCGCTCTGATGACCCTCGTTGTCATTGGTTCCCACGTGGCTGAAGCCGACTGCCTGTCCGGCAGATATAAAGGTCCTTGCGCAGTCTGGGACAACGAGACCTGCCGACGGGTTTGCAAGGAGGAAGGACGAGTCAGTGGACATTGCAGCCCCAGCCTCAAGTGTTGGTGCGAGGGATGTTAAAACATCTCTATATCGGTGCTTTACATTCTACTTATGAATACAGAAAAATAAAGATGTTCACCGTGCACATTTAAATTTAATTGTATTAATTGTAGCTTTCAGTGATACAAATAAAGAAATTGAGAAAATAAAAATAGAATAAACGAATTGGCATACATATTCCTATGGCAGCTATATGATATAGTGGTCTGTGGTTTTTTAAAATTAAAAGCGAAATTTTACATGGCCATGTCTCAAGTTATATGAAAATATATTGAAAACTGGCTAAGTTTAAATTTTTCTTCTAGATGTACCGATTTTACCTATGGCAGCTATATGATATAGTCGTCGAAACCGGCCCGACTTATATAGCAGTGAGAGCATATAGAAAACTATCTGCAAAGTTTCATTCAGATGGTTTTTAAACTCAGTTAGTAGTTTGCGTAGAAACGGACAGACTCGGCTGTTGATGCGATCAAGAACATATATAATTTCAATGTGTCCTTTAATGCGTTGCAAACTTCTGACTAAAATTATAATACCCTGCATGGGAATATAATAATTAAAATATTGAATATAATTCCTGCAGTACCTGTCACCAACGATTCATCAACACATATGGGGTTGTGTTGATGAATCGTTGATTACAGAGGCAAGTGGTATTGCAGGGATATTAGCAGTAGAATTCATATGCAACGAAAGGTCAAACACCTTTGCAATCCTTATCGAATTCAGCTTCTTTTTATTTTATTACCTGGAAATTTCACAAGCACTGATTAATAAGTCTTTGTTTTCCACTGTCAAACAAATATGCGGTCGTATTTGTGTGCTTATCAAGTGGACATATTACATATATCAGCCTCTAACTGGATCTGACTCCTATAAAAGCTTATTGGTGGAAGCGAAATTCATTCATTGTTAACAATTCATCGAGTAATCATAATACGCTACATTAAGATGGTGCAGATCAAGTTCCTATACTTTCTCTTCGCTCTGATGACCCTTGTTGTCCTGGGCTCCCACGTGGCTGAAGCCGACTGTATGTCCGGCAGATACGAAGGTCCATGCTTCTGGCTCTGGAATACCGACACCTGCCGACGGATTTGCCAGGAGGAAGGACGAGTCAGTGGACATTGCAGCCCCGCCCTCGCGTGCTGGTGCGAGGGATGTTAAGACATCTCTATATCGGTCCTTTAATTTTTATATATGAATAGAGAAAAATAAAGAAGTTCACCGAGCACATTTAAAAAAAATTGTATTAACTCTAAGGGAAAATCCCTTACTTATAAGTTGTTTACTCAAAATATTATTAAGTTGCAACTTATCGCTTAGCTGTCCAACATAAACTCAAAGCTTTCAGTGAAACAAATAAACAAAGTGAGAAAATAAAAAGATTAACTAATTGCAAAACAAATTACAAATAATATTTTTTTAATGGTTTCCTCCTGACTATTTGCACAAATGGTTGATAGTGGGTACGTCCGGTGACTATATATAAGCGGCTCCAGAATTGGTGGAGTTCAAACGCTGCCAGTAACTTTGCAATTTCATATTTGCTCACTTAAAAGTCAAAAGTTAAGATGGTCCAAATCAAACTTATTCACCTTTTCTTCGCTTTGTTGGCGATTGTGGCTCTGGGCTCCAGTACCGTCGAAGCTGATTGCCTGTCCGGCAGATATAAAGGTCCTTGCGCAGTCTGGGACAACGATACCTGCCGGAGGGTGTGCAAGGAGGAAGGACGAACCAGTGGACACTGCAGTCCCAGCCTCAAGTGTTGGTGCGAGGGATGTTAAGTCCTTATAGAAACCAACCTGTATTTTGTATCAATTCATTGAAATGTGCAAATAAATCATATGCTTTATAAAAGCCTCTTGGGTTCCTGAATTCTTGTTTTTTATTTTTAATTGGAATGTCATTAGATGGGAGCTTGAACTTCCAAATAAATAATTTACTTGGGAATCGTATTTATTGAAGGAGCTGTAATTAAAGTATCCTGAAATGCACTTGTCAGAGAAGTAAATACGTGCCGATGTAGGTTTTAATTTTTGAGTATTATAGCCCAGTAACTAACCTAGGCCACTTTGCAAACAAGCAGAATGATGCCTTTAATCTTTATAACTTTATCGGAAACCTGAAGTAAATATGTAGACTTGTATACTCCAGATAAGTACAGTGAAACGTACAGGAAACCAGATAAGAGGCGTCTAAATGGTGTAACACCGTCAATAAAAAGGAAAGTATTTGTCAATAAGAGAAAAAATCAAATAAATGTTTGATAACGACTTGTCTTTACATAGCTTTATGGCAAAGAATTCTTTAGAATTCCCAATAAAGAACTAACAGTGGTTATATATTTCATTTCAGCTTTTCAGTCTTTATTTATCATCAGTCTTTATCAGTGGATTCATCCGGCTTTTTCATTCTGCATGTCAAGTCCATCATCCAGCAATTGACTCCGAGCACAACGAATCCTGCAAAGAAACAAATATCCCTACGTCTGTCCGGGAATGTGTTTGTCAGCGGTCAACGCTTGTCAAGAGCGAGAAAATGTGGCAGTCTTCTTGAGTGAAATCAATTGGAAAGGCGTTTTCGGCCGAGTCAGTCAAACAGTTCGAATGGCTAGAGGTCCGGATTTCTACAGAATGGCCAGGGACCAAAATGGGCCCGAAGCGACGGACGATCTCCGGGCCCGAGGTTGAGGCGGATGTGTGTCTGTTTCTGGGACGGTCTTCTGTCGGCGAGACATGTAAAATGGTTAAAAATTGTTTGCATTAGTTTTATACTACGTATAAGGAAGCTCGGATCGGATCGATAACGACAGACTATGAAGGGACTGGGTCCCTCGTCTGTGAAAGTCTCTTGCTCGTGGGATTACTCCCGTTTTGTTTTTGGGCTTTTAACGTATTCCCTGTTGTGTCCAACTCTCTGGGTTTTTGTGGGACTCTTGCGGTTTAGGGGGTTGGGGGACTCTGGTGGGGTTTGACACACATATTACACACATCACTGTTTGCACTGTTTGCTTTCTCTCTTAACTTAAGTTCGTTCATGGTATTTGTTGTTGGTTGTTGTTGTTGTTGGGCGTCTCTTAAAGTCTCTCTTTGATTTTCTTTTTTTTTTTCGAGATTTTGTTTTGGGAAAATAAAGTTCACAATTTCTCTCTTTCTTTTTGTATTTTTTTTTGTTTAAAATATTTAATTTAGCATTTAATTTGCTGTTTTGAAATTTGCTTAGGTCGTAAGTCTATGTTTAAATCATAATGTGGAGTTGGTGGTGGTTGGGGGAGGGTGTAGCTTGGAGAGAAATTGGGGGGAAAGAGAGTTGTTGTTGTTGTTGTATCGATTCGCAGACGATAGCCGTATTCTGGGGTTTAGGGTTCCGTGGGGTTCGGTTCTACTATATCGTATTAACTTATTACTTTTACTTTTTGCTTATACCGATGCGCGTTTTTAGCTTTTCTCATTGCAGTTTCACACGCGCGAGAGAATTAGGATTACACTTTCCGAATCTAGCGATTTTAGCGCTGCCGATCCCGCCTAGCGCCTGTTGTCCCGATAGCTTCGCTGGCCGCCGCCGCCGCCGCCACGCTCGCCGCGAAATGGTCGCGAGTCACGCGATGATCCGCCACTGCGGTTTCCGTACTCCCGCCGACGAGTGCCCGCAGAGCCGCCGTTGTTGCCATCCCGATTCCGGTAGCCACCGGGTCCGCCCAGACCGGAAGCACCGCCTCCGCCGCCGCCACCCAAGCCCGGCCCCATGCCTCCGCTGGCGGCTGCCGCCTGGCCAACGCCCACTGATCCGCCAGCACCATTGCTGCCACCATTGGGGGCTCCCCCGTAAACGGGAAAGCCTGGCGGCGGCACAGTGGGCAGACCAGCGTTCTTCCAGGCGGCAAACTCCTCATAGCTGGGCGTCTTGTCAAAACCGGGCGGTGGTGGCCGCTGAGGCGGCGGATAGTCGGGCAGTGGCGGTGCTCCCGGTCCGTCATAGTACCGGACAGGTGGCGGCAACTGTTCGTACATGGCCGCTGCAGCGCTCGGTGGCAGGGCACCAGCTGCTCCCGTTCCGGCTCCGGGCATGGGGAGCTGTGCAAACGGCGGAACAAACGGCAGTGGCGGAAGTTGGCCGTGCATATTCCGCATGTAGTCTGCCACATATGCCTCCGCGGCTGCTGCTGATGACATGTACCGTTCCCACGAGGGCATGGTCATTTCGCTGGGACCGCCGGGCGCTCCGCCTGCGCCACTGACCATTTGGCGGTAGGGAGATCCGCTGCGTTTGAAGCCACCGCCATGGGACGGCGGCATGCCCATGCCATGATGGTGACGATATGGACGGTGGTGCGGTGGTCCGTGATAGCTCCTCTTGTGACGCATCGGACCCAGCTGGTCGTGGCCTCCTCCACGGCCTCCGCGGCCACCTCCTCCGCCGCCATGTCCCCGTGAAGAGAGGCTCCTAGGCGGCTTGTAAATCACGTGGATACCTTTCTCGCGCATCACTCTGGCCGTCTCCTTGGATTTCTTGAGTATGGGTGTGAGTTCGATCTGCTCGTCCTCGGGAAATAGGCGGCACAGCTCGCTTCCGATTTTGGGCTCGATCTCTTGGCCGTCGCGACCGATCTTCACCGGCTTGCCTTCGTTCCAGGTGTTGTGCAAGTGGAGGGTGGCATTAAAGGACAGCTCCTTGCGGCAGATCCAATCCAGCTCGATGACGCCGCCCAGCGCCTTGGGCGAAATGCTTGGCGGCAGCACCCAGGCCACCTGGGGTATGTCTCGCCGCGATGGGGCCGCCATTCTCGCGAATCCTGCAAATTTACCTGGATGCAGACAGGGATTAAGGCAAAAATGCATTAGGTTTAGCGATCAAGTAACCGGTTAGGCCCTGACTCTATTATTCACAATGAGTCATTGGGATTCTATCCCTGATAGCGTTTAGGTAAACAAAGTCTGAATACAATTAGGCTGAGCTACGGTTATGGAAAGTTACGCAAATAATAACGTATTTAAGTAAGCAGCTGAGATAATAACTAACCTAGGCAAAAGTAACCAACAAAAACAAATCGTCATAATACATGCCAAAACAACAACACTTTTCGGAAAACCCCAGTCATAAATCAAACTGTGTCCTAATCAATACTCATATTCCATCAGCCAAAAAAGATGTAAAAAAAAAAAAGAAATACAATTACTTTTAAATAAGGTTTAGGTTAAGTTTAACAGTTAAATTATAGGTTGAATGAAAAGTAATACAAAAATATGAAACCCCAACGAACAACCTACCACTCTCGTTCACCGAGAAGATGAGCAACACGTTCCTGGCTTCCTTGAAGGCCTGATTCAGATTGGCATCGTTCTGCGGCAGCGTGGCCCACACGTTCTTACTCTTAGACAGCTGAACGTTGTCACTGTTGTTGGACTTGATGAGGAAGAAGCGCGTGTCCCGGAAGAGATAGTTCAGCTTGGTCATGTAGTCGTAGCCCTTCTGAGTGTGCGACGGCGGTCCGGCATCCTTCTCGGGCGTGGAGCTCTTGGAACTGGTTTTGCCGCGCCCGTTTCCTACGTTTCGCTTGTGCTGGGTGCCCGAATCCGAGTCGGAAGACTCGCTATCGGACTCGAGAGCTGGAAGCGCTGGTGTTTCGTCCTCGGCGTCGCTGCCATCGCTCTTGTGGCCACCGGATTCGTTGGCCGTATTTGACGCTATCTTCTTGCCTCTCGCCTTCTTGGCGGGCGGCTGCTCCCGATCCTCACTGGACGGGGACTGGGCCTTGGGCTTATCGGGCGTATCCGATAAAGATTTCTTGGCTGACTCGCTGCCCGTGCGCTTCTTCTGTTCCCTCTTCTTGCCATTCACCTCCTCCGGTGTGGGTTCCCGCTTGCTCTTTGCCTTGGAGCTCTTCGCAGCCTTCGTTTCTGGTGCTGGGGACTCCTTGGTCAGCTTCTTTGTCTTTCGCTTGCTACTGCCCACCAGAGAGGAGGGGGCGGTGCTCACCGAACTTATACTCGGCTCTGAGTCCGTGGAATCGCCGCCATTCGACTCCGAGGCCTCGCTGCGTGTGTTAAACTCAAAGTCCTGCAGCTCCTCGGCTATGTCCGCCTCGTTCTCGTCCAGCCCCAGGTGCACTGCGTCCAGATCCGCCATCTCGCGCATCAGCGGCGTTTGTTTATCTACACAACAAAAATCAACCAGAAGTCCCGCGGAGCACCCACGCACACACACACATGCAGCCGACAGCAGACAGAGACCGAGAAAAATGTAGAGAAAAAACGCCGATCGATCGGCCAGATGAGAATCCGGCGCCGAGTTGCAGGCAAATCAACACTCACTGGCTGCTCTTGGCATTAACTGCGTGGACACCGGGGTAAAGCCACGTTTGCTTCACTTTAAAATAGCAATATCAGCCTCAAGAACGCCAAATTACACAAATTTTACAATTTACAAAATTCTGCGTCACAGCTGCAAAAACATCGATGAAAACATCGATTCATCGATGTTTTTCGAATTTTCTAAAACATCGATGTTTTTTCTTTGACCATCGATGTTTCGACCGCCGCATCTCTAGAGATGATAGATGAACAGATATTTTTTGTTTTTGAATATTATTAAATAAGTTTAAAAATTGTTTTCTCATTATTTGTCTTCAATTAATTATACTTTCAGGTGTCTTCAATCAGTTGAAGGAAGACGCAAAAAAATGTTCTGTGTGGCTGCCACTAGCTGCGAGTCAGACGGAGCGTTCAGCACAGATGGGCAAATAGTTTCTGACCGCAGGACCTCGCCTCAGCCCCGACACTGTTGATAAACTTATGTTTATTAAAAAAAGCGTTAAGTTTTTAATAACACAAAAGAGCTTGATCTTATTTATTAGTTTCTTAATATAATGAAGTTCCATTTTTAAGTTAATTTTATTTGATTTTTAAGTTCATGCAGTTTCCTTTTGGAGTTTATTTATTAGTTTTTTAAATTGATGAAAGAATAAATATTTGTTTCTTCATTTTTAATTAAACAATGAAAATAAATTTCACTTATTTTAAAAATTAAAAAAAAAAAATGGGAAAAAACATCGAAAACATCGATGTCTCCATACATCGATGTTTTTGCACCTCTAAGAGGTGGGATAACGATATATCGAAATGATATATTAATCACGATGATATCGTGATGATATAATAATCACGATTTTTTTTTGCCCAAATATTAAAAATGCGATATTTATATTTGAAAATTTTCGATATTTTTTTCAAGACGCTCATTAGCGTGGCAAAATAAAAATAGTTTTTTATTTGACAATTTCTTGGTCACGACAAGACAATTTCAACAAATACAACTCAAACTTAATTATAATTTAAATCTAAATAGATAAAGTAGCATTGAAATATATAAGATTAAGCCACTCTTCCGTTTTAAATAATTAAAATCACTTTAAAAATAACTGTGACACAATTAGAGGTGGAAGAAACCCGATGCCAGCATCGATGTTTTCGAAACATCGCCCAAATTGATGTTTGGCGGGGAATCATCGAAATAACGAAACTAGCTTTTGTAGTTGGCAACGCGGACTTTGACTCTTTATCACTAGCGCGCAAATATTTGAAATGCATTTGCTTAATTTTGTAATTCTTTTAAAGATTTCTTTTCTTTTGAAAATGTAAAAAAAAATAGTAATAATTATAATGTATACAGTTTTTTAATTATCTTTCTGTCTTATCTATATATATATACATGAAAATGTATACAAATTGTATTTTTTATTCCTGCGAATATGTCGAACCTATTTTTGTTCTTACAGATAAAAAAATAATAAATATACAGACAGTGCGATGTTCGAACTGGTGGTTTCCAACCAAAACCTTCTCTTTCAAATTCTCAAGTACACCCATAACTTACTAATATTATCTGATTATGGTAAGCGATGCGTAATACCCACTTCTTCTGCCTTAGCGGTATGACGTAAATACATCCTTGAGAATCGTCATCATAGTTACGATTGTGGCATTCAAAATGGATCACTGGCACTTCAAGATGTCACTTACTTTTATAATCTTTTTGTTATGGAAACAGATTGCACGGGTTTGACGCCAACAATCAATTACTTATCTGCGGGGAGAAAACATGTGATGATATTTCAACCGAAATCTATATTAAGGATCTTTACTCTCTATAGAAGTTACTGTTATCAGGCAAATGTGATTAGCGCAGCGCCTTCAGGGTATAAACTTGAACGTCTGTCTCAGTAGAGTTGGACTTTGATGACCATCTATTGCTTGTCTTATCGAAAAAAAGCCACGTAAAGCTAGGAAAACTAGTTCAAGAGTTTATAGATTTTATAGAAAACAAATTAAGAGGAGAGAATACTATTACTTTTATTTTTGCAGCCATAAATGATGTTCCGTATGCTGAATTTGAGTACGAAAAAAGCATTTAATTAAAAATTACGATTTATGCGAGTTTCGTGTTTCATGCGAGATAAAACAGCCGAGAGATAGGGAAATAAACAAATTGTTGTGACAAAACGCTAATGTAATGTAATTACAGAAGTTCCCACTTAGGAAAATCAGATTTAGATAAGCTATAAAAAAGGAGCACTGCATTTTTAGAAAACAACCAAACATGAAAAACAAGCAATGGGATAAAAAGATGTATAATAATATGGCGAAAATGACGGGCAAGCCATTTTAAGTTAATTACCAAATTTTTTCATAGGCTTAAAAGGTCCGAAAAAATGCATATAATTAATCCTAAGTTGACAATGTACCTCACCTGCCCTTACCTCTACGATCACTTATCGCTTTCATCTATCAGGGAGCGAACTTGGGGGCATCGTATTACACAGTGGGTGACAAATGATTAGAAAGCTGATATAAATAAGAAGTTGCAATATAATTTAATTAGAGTCAAAAGTTTGCACAGTAGTAAAGAAGTCATTTCCGACTCTATTAATCATACATACTTTTGATCAGTTGAGTTAATTAAGCCATATCTGGTTACAAAAATGTATATGTAGATGCAAATGAATATTTGTTTCAGAAAAATATTTTTTACTTAGTTGAAATATGTATTAAAACAATGTAAATAAATGCTAATAAAAGCAATGGCATGGATAAATAATTAATAAAATTAATACTTAAAATAATAATTAACTTTTAATATAAATAATAATATTTCTCATTGTAAAACGTTATTTTAATACTGCATATATTGTCACTCAGTGGGTGACTGTGCGGCGACAGAAAGAGAGAGAGGGAGAGTAAGACTACTTGGCAAGGCGATTCCGAGGCGGTTTTCAGTTCCGTTTCGAACGTTCAGCGGTCGCGTCGTGCGGTTAAAAACGCTCGAGTTTGAAAACAGCCCAAACTTGAATTAAATTGTTTAGGCAAAGCATTTAAGCTATAAAATATAGGTGTATGTTGTTCGTGTGTGTCTCAAGATATGTTTTTAAATTAATAAAATTACCATTATTCATCGGCATAATTTATGTAGCGCTAAAAATGTCGCTAATAAGTTTTCCATAATTTGCGCCAAGAATTACTCGCGATCATCTCGTATTTAATCGAATAATTAAAATACTCTCTAAATGACACATTCCCACTTAGATTTCCCAGCTGCACCTGCAGCTTGCAATTATTTGCGTTTATTTTTGTCAGAAAAGTCAGAGAGACTAAGGAAACCTGTTCGCTCGATGTCTATATAATTTGAGTATAATTGTTATATAACAAACAAGGCATCATCCCGCAACGCAACTAACGTATTTTTGTATTTGCCTTTATTTTGTTTCGTGATGAGCTCAGCAAAATAATCTTAACTTGTTACCATTCGACATTTTGCATATGAATGAAAAACTTGAGGTGGCTACATTAATCAGTTGTTGGGGAACGTTTCTTTCGTTTTGTTTTCTCTTTGGTGTCCATTTCCACGCAGCGTGGGACTTTATTTTGTTAATTTCTTGCCCTGGAGAAAAATACACTTTAGAAAAAAATATTAATAATAATAAAGCTGATGTAAGCTTTACACGAATTAATTTCACGAACTTACTTTTAGCTTTATAAAGGTTTTTGGTACATTTATTTATATATAACATTTTAAAAAGATCAAATATTTACTTAGACGTGCCAGAAAACTTTTTCTATAGTATATGAAGAAATATTGTTTTTATAGACACGAAAAATGCAACCTAGAAGCTGTTGACAAATTTTAATTTCCCTTTTTAAAAATACTTTAAATATGTGAAATGTTCTGTGGATGTGACAAAATATTTATAATTTCGTGCTCAAATATGTAATGTAACTTGTAGATATTTTTCCAAAGTGCCAAACTCCAGCTATAAGTTCAACGTTCTTGGCGAAAATAAAATCTTTTTGTGTTAGAATATGTTGCTGAATCGCGTTTCGTTGGCCAAGCAATCAAATTAGCCCCTTGGCAGCTATTTGAATCACCTAACCTGGCTTACCCAGGCTTTCTGCCCGCCTGGCTTTGAATCAGCTCACCGCTGCGGTAGTGCGTTTCGCACGCGTTTAAAAACGCGCTTAAAATAATTAGGTCTCCAAGCGCGTGCAATTAAAATGGATGGCCGCACAAAGATAAGCAAATTACGCAAACAAATAGTTGACACAAGTGTCTCCTACTGCCAATTCCCCCTCGTCCTGTGCCGGATTGCCAGATTTATGACCAGCCCCCCAGGGCACGCGACTCCCACTTGGACACGCCATGTTCCTCCTCTCCGCCTTTTTTTCTGTAGGAGAATGACTTCTCTTGGTGGCACATTAAATATTTAATTTATTTTCGGAGCCCCTGCCCCTTCTCACATACTCGTGCATAATTTCGGGTTGAGCCTTTGAAAATATTTGAAATTCTCGCGCGTTTTTGCTGCCCAAATTTGTTGACGGCTTTAATCTTCAATGTCTTGTCACTTGGCTATTTGCCACAGTAAAACTTCTATATTGCAAAAATACTCAAAATTAAAAAAAAATTGTGTATTATAGTTTTTTTCAAGTAACTATTTTTATGTTTGAATATTGATTTAACTACAAGTTCTCTTAGCTTAGGTTTTAAAAAACCTTCTTCTAAGAAATTTCTCATTATATCAGCTTAAAATATTGAAGTCCCACTGTAAATGTTATTTGCTATTTGGTATTTGCCTCAGCGGCTACCTACCTGAGGGGCGTGGGTGAGGGCTGCGGTGTAGGGTAGAGTCGGTCTTGGCCCATTATGTGGGCCAAACAGACATGAAAACAAAACAACTAACAATGTTTTTGGCTGATATGAGAAACGCAGAGAAAACCGGTTTTTAAAGACCTAAAGACCGTTGACTCTAACTTGTTTTTCCACGGCGTTTTTCTCGCTCTTGCTCTCCCTGCCCCGATTGTGATCAGTTTGCTCTCGGAAAATTCGTTCGGCTGTTTCCATAGCAAGCATTTCCACCTGCCCTTCTCCTTCCTACAAATGTATTTTATTTGTTTAGCCCATAATCTGTTTTATTTATTGGGATTATTTTACTGAGTTTGAAAAATAAATTTGTGTAGTTTGTTCTTGAGTTTTACGAAGTGCTAGAAGCTGTTACAGCACAATTTCTAATTGATCTTTATGGGTTTATAAATTAAAGTTAGCCTTGAGGTTACTTTTCAAAGGCGATCCCTGGCTTTATGTTGTTTTTCAATATAAATTTAATTTAATTTTCTAGATTTTAATTTTGTTTTTCATTGCAAATTGCAGTTTTCGCCCTTAATATGTTATTCACCTTATCTAAGTTTTACAGATATATTATAAAACGTTATATTTTTTTTTATTACGTTAAAGCTGTCTGTCGCTAGATAAGAACATTTTCTTGTGATATAACTACACGTCCTAAAGTATATTTCTATTGTGTTCTTCTTATATCAAACAATTTAAAACGGCTTTCAAAAATAAACTTTAAATATTTTAAAATCATAAAAAAACAAACTAAGAACTTTTAATTGTATTTACAAACTAAACACCATTTGATTCCAACCAAAGAACTATATATTAAAGAGGCTTATGAGGATTTAGAAAGTATTTAAATACCTATGTATATTTTTGGCAAGAATTCATTAATTTTCTTCTGTGCTCTTTGCAGCTGCGTTCACTTGCTCTTGAAATGTCGATTAGTGTTCGAATTCCCCCTTTTAATCGCTCGAACTAAGTTGCACAATTTTGTAAATATTTACTTGTACTTTACTTTGATTGCGTTTTGTGCTGTGTAAATAAGTTTGGAGCATTTCCTTCATTTGCTTATAGAGAGAGATAGAGAAATTTTGGTGATCAGGTGCTCTTGAAAATGCCACCACACTCGCTTCAAATAAATTACAGAATTTGTCAAAAGCTTTTCAATCTTGATACTTTGCCAAAAATGATTTTGGCATCCGCCTTTTGCTTTTCTTTTGGCTTTTGCTCACTTAACCTTAACCGAAAACACTTTCTCTGCCTTTGTATTCCCTCCTTTTCCTTCCTTGTTTGTTTGCCAGCAAAAAATAGACTCTTTTTGCTTTCCACATTTTAATGGGAATTAGTTAATATATCATTAGAAATGAAGCAATTCTATTTTCGAGCTCTGCCGTCTCCGAGATACTTTTGGAAACTCTTACAAAATTCCCAGATACCAGACACAGCACATCACACTTGCGTCTATGTGAGAGATCGCTGAGGTCAAGCAGACGGCATATTTTAAAAATTTTCCAAACAAACACAGACCAGACCATGGCATCTCTCTTCCTCTCATCCGACATGTAATGGAGAAGAAGGTCGCCTCGGGTCCGGGTCCATGGTGATAAATTAAATACTTAATGTTCCCAGGCAATTTTCGGGTATATCGTCGTTAATAATTAAAGATTCTCCAGAGGAGCGCCAATCCAGAATTATCAGCGGTTCCGGGGTTCCTGCGACGTCTGCATATTAACTAGATAGTGGCCTTGTCTTTTACGCCTTGCCTTATCGCTTAATGCTCGGAACATGGATGTTCCGGTCCCCCCAGACCCCAAGACCCTCCATAAATTCGTATAGCCGTGTAATAGCCGGGTGTATATGGCGTGCATGATGAATGTGCCATTATCCGGCGACGTGTCGGGGATTTTAAGTGAATTGCGCTTGAGCATCATTACGATAATTGGTCGGTCGACCTGGCATTCGCTCGCGCTCATATGCTAATTAATATGAACAGTAGCTGCTGGGGAGCTTTAATTTCGCTTTTCTTCTCTGGATTCTTTTTCCGCGACAATTTTCGCGGGCAGCTGTGAAAAGGCAGCGGCGAAACGGTTGCAAAACGCTCCTAAAAGCCAGCTGCTTGCGTGTGTAATCAATTAACTTTGGCCGGCAATTGATGCAAGTATCTGACGTATTTCTCTGCTCTACATCTCACTCTGGCATCGTTTCGTAATCGAAATTATTTAATTTCCCCGGAAAAGTTCAACGATCTTTCCGAGCACCCGACCGCTCAATCGTTGTGCTGGAAAATCAATTGGTAAAATGATGAATTCGAATCAGAATACGGTGATAACCTTTCCATCTGAAAAGTAATTGGAAAAATTAGTTAAATGTTTTAATTTGAGACAAGCTGCTGCGTTAATTATGGATTTGGAAGCTCTGATTTGGGTGCTATACTTGACTAGCTTCAATTTGTATTCAAAGGTGGTTCTAAATACTTATAGGCTTCTTAAGGCAAGTATGTTACGCATTACTCCGCTCCACATCTTTCTGGCAACATTTCGAAATGAAAATGATTTAATTTCCCCTTAAAAGTTCAATGATATCAGATCGATCAATATGTGTGACGCTGGAAAAATCAATTGGTAAAATGATGAATTCGAATCAAACCGCTGGCAATGACCAACATGCAGAATGACTAACAAATTAAAAAAAAAAAACATTCAAAGAAAAACCTAAAAATGAACCCACAATATATTAGGTAAAATGGAAACAGCAGAAAAACAGCAAATGAAAATAAATTTTCTGGTTTTGATTTATGGGCAATGCTCTAAAAAAACCAAAAACCAGCCGATGAAACCAGCACGAGGGCAGATCTCTTAAAACTATAAAAACTAGGGAATTATTGAAAGGAGAGGTGGCCAAGGGGAGCTGCAAATTTAAGTATACACATTGAGAAAATTAGCCAAATGTCACGCACACACTTCTCAAATTGGCAAATACAAAACAAATGGAGTACAATAAATATTATTTTCTAGATTGAATTAGATTTCCCATCTCGTGGCGAATCTGTTTTACAATAACTGGTGGCAGCGCGAGAGTTCATAAATGCCCGCCGAGTAAACACGAAAGATGGCAGTCAAATTGGAATTTTAATTTCGCATTCAGAAAAACACACAAAACTAGCAATGGGTTGGGGGTTCGGGGGCACAACGACGATGTGTTCTATGACTGGAAAATGCAAACAAAGGCGGCGCATTCAATTGATTAGGGGAGTGCCGCCTAGGGAGGGATCTCGCAGATCGGAGATCGAGTAATAGTAATATATATCGAGGGAATGGAAACAGAAAAGTGCAACCGATCCGACGGATGCCATGTGAGGCAATTATTTGCACTTGAAAATGCAAAGATGCCAGGCATTCGAAGACGGAGGCGGGGGCGAGGGTAGCAGAATTAGATGCGTGTGTCAGTTCCTCCGCTTTTTGGCCTTCCGCGCCTGGGAAATGTAATTGGAAATTTCACAAGCTAATTGCAGCTGTCAATGCTATGGCAATGACGTCACGGATGTACAGGAAGAAAATAAGCTAAAACATTACAAAATAAATTTAAATTGATGAGAAGGTAGACTACAAATTTGCTTAATTAGCTTCAACTAAGCTGAAAATATAACGAGCTTAATGAATAATAATATAAACAAACTCCCTTTCAATGATCATATATAAAACAACCCTCAATAATAATGCAACATTTTTTTAAGAATTTTATAGTACGCTTACTATAATCTTTTAAAAGATATTTGTATGTAAAATATTTTATTTCTCTGTACGTCAGTATTCCACTTCTGCAACAGGTTGCCCAACTCTGCATTTCCCAGCATCCGATTCGATTCGATACGATCGATGGGGGCGAAATTGTAAACACAAAACCCCACCAAAAAAGTAGTTCTTTTTAGGGGGCGAAATTTTTGGTTCATCTATTTCGGGTGCTGCGGCAACAATTTATTATTTGTTGTTCTTCTGGTTCGTGTTTTGACTGGCAGAGCATTTATTTGTTTTGGAAGCGTGTTGGAAGCGTGTTCTACCATTGCCCAAACACACACGCATCACAGCAGCAACATTAAACCGCAAAAGGCATTTGAAATAAATCCAAGGAAAAACATAGCACCACATTTTCCAATGAAAGTTTGTAAAACCGTTTATTTGGTTAATTTTCGTCGAAAGGCACGATTTTCAAGGGTCTGTTTAAACATTTTTTTTTATGCGTAAAGATTTGGAATTTATGAGAGAATCACTTTTTCTCTGGCTTGGGATATTTCATGTTATATAGGGGAATCCAATCGGTGACAACCCTCCAATCGGTAAAATACACAATTCCAATAGCTGCAGCCAGGCCAAAGCAAGCAGCTGAAGGCGCACTGTGGTTATAATTAGAACAATTAGTAAAGTTAAAGCCAAACTTATGGATACAGCTACTGTTCTTAGTGGGTTGGCAGCTCTGATTTGAAATTTAGTTCTGCCATGGAAACAGTACTTTCCGAACTAAACTCCAGCTTGTACTGATACTCACAATGCTATAAGTGCTGTTTTCACACCAGACGAAGGCCTGTTGCGCCTGTACAACGACATTAATTTTTTCTTCATACTTATTTTGCTTTGGAAAATTCTCAGAAGTGAATTCTCCAGTATAAATGCTTGAGGTACAACGACAGGCCTGCCTGTGATTAGTTTTAGCTCATGTTACGAGGTGTCAGATACATGCATTAATGAGCCATTGTGTCCCCATCAAAGGGGTTCCCCGGAAAAGGAGGTTGATTAATCAAAGTTGGATGGATGCGGGCCCTAAATTGAAACATTACAATCTTTTATGGGCAATCTATGGGCAATCGCGACTTGTTGGCCTGACCTAATTGGGGAAAGGCGGAGTGTGAAGTCGGCGTTGGACAGTTGATGGACTTGGGACTGATGGCCAAAAGCCACGTGGAGAACGAACTGCAGCAATTTGTCAGCGAAAATCATTAGCCTAATTTTCAGGGCCAGCTGTGGGTGCGTGTGTGCTGGCATTTCCTTTGAGCTGCGAGCTGCGAGCTCCGAACTCCGGATTTCCATTCCCTGCCGCCATTCCATTCAATTCGATTCTGTGGTGCCCCTCCCAGTTCGACTTCCTTGGAGCCCTTCGTTTTCTTTGGTTCCGTTGCTCGCCAGACGCCAGCGAAGCAATTTAAATGCCACACCTTTCCGTTGACTGTCTGTAGTCTGTGCCGCGATGGCGGCGATCCACATATGACACTCGTGGTCCTGCTTCTGTCCATTAGGGCATAGCTGTAGTCAGCCGCCAGTTGGACAGGGCGACAGTTCAAGGATATGCGCTGAAGGAAAGGCTGGGCCGCCACTTAAATATTCGTACAACCCTTTTTTTTCCGCTTCAAACTGACTTTTCTTTGGTTGTTTTTCCTCCTCCCCAGAGACATGCGCTTGCTGCTCTTACTACTGCCCCTGGTGGGGCTCGTCAGCGGCGATGACTACTGCTTTGCCCAGGACACCTCGCGTCCGCAGACCCGCCAGTTCTCCTCGAAGACCGCCTACCAGATCGTCAAGGGCAGCGACATTGATCGGCAGTACCTGGTGCCCGGCTGCGAGCCCAAGAAGATGTGGATCTTCCACCGTCATGGAACTCGGCTGCCTAAGAAGAGCATGATCAACCAGGCCGCCCGCGCGGCGGAGGTGAGTCCGGACTACATAAGTTTATATTTGTGTACATAAATGTTGAGCACTGCCATTCAATGCTTTGCTGAGGGTTTTAATTGCTCTTGGTGTTTTTAAAAGCTTTCCGAAAAATGCACTTATGCGAATGGAATTTGTTGCAAAACTTTTTTTATTGTAAAATTTTTGCGGAGAGTTGCCGCTAAGTGAGCTAATTACTATAGTTTTATATTTGTAAGCCCTTGTGTGGATGTTTTTCTAAGAATAGAGTACAATTGAGTAATGTACTTGAAAATTTGGCATTATTAAGTTAATGTTTCTTCTCAACATGTTTCTCAAAACATTTACTTAGCAACGTGCATCCAGCTAAAATTTTTTAAGAATTGTACGCCTTTTTAGATTGATTGGTAAATTTTACGATTTAATAAATAATAGTAAATAATAATTTCCTTAGTTAGTTGGTTTTAGTGCAGTATTTAAAAATAAATGCTCCTTAATCTACTAATATTTTTTTATTGCAAAACAGTATTTCATTTGTATGCCACCTAAGGAAGCAATATATTACGAGCTTCTCATTTTTACGGCGTAATATTTTTTACAAGTACATCGTTTGTATTCAGCACAATCTTAATAAATTAATGATAGGCAATAGAGTGTTTTCCAAGGCAACAATATACTTATTTTGCGATCGAAAATGAGCTTTGATATTTTTTGTAGCTAAGCTAATTTCTTTAATAATCATAATTGATTTTTAATTCCGTTCTCAGCTCCGTGATCTCATCGTGAACAACTACAAGGTGGCCAAGACCAAGCCAGATACGGATGCGCTATGCAGCACGGACTTGTTAGCCCTCCAGATGTGGAGGTGGAATGCCAGCATTACGCCCGACCAGGAGGAGTTCCTAACCAGCCAGGGATACGATGACCTCCGTGGCACGGCCAAGCTGTACCAGCGTTACTATCCCAGTGTATTGCCCAAGGAGTACAACGATACCTACTATCAGGTGGGTTGTAGCTGGTCACTAATCTTTAAGACTTTACTTATATGTGGTGAAATTCCAGTTCCGCCACACCGATACCCAGCGCACTCGGGAAAGCTTCAGGGCCTTCACTGAGGGTCTTTTCGGTAGTGTCAATACTGCTCATCCTGTTGAGATTCCTAAGGAAGATTTGCTCCTGCGTCCCTATGACTACTGCCAGTCGTACAAGGACCTCAACTACAAGGGCGAGGGATCTGAGTACGATAAATATCACAAGGCCAGCCTTTGGACGAACACCCTCAAGGACATCTCCACGCGATTGGGGTGAGTTGTGGTCGGTTTAAAGCTCAGGAATAGTTATAAATATTGGACACCCACAGCTTCCAGTACACTTTGGAGGAGGAGGACATCAAGCTGATGTACGACATGTGCCGCTACGAGCAGGCGTGGCAGGTGGACAGGAGCAGCGCCTGGTGCACCGCCTTCCTGCCCGAGCAGGTGTCCGTGTTCGAATATGCCGAGGATCTGAAGTACTACTGGGGATCTGGCTATGGGTTCCCGGAAAACGGACGGCTCAACTGCCGTTTGGTGCAGGATTTGCTCACGCATTTGAGCAACCCAGTTTCGCCGCATGTGGTTGCCCACTTTGGCCACTCCACGGGTCTGCTGACCCTGCTCACTGCACTGGGAGTGAGGAAGGATGACATTCCTCTGCGGGCGGATAACTCCGACAGCATGAGCAGCCGTCGCTGGAAGAGCAGCCTGATCGACCCCTTTGCCGGCAACTTCGTGGCGGTGAAGTACGACTGTCCGGCGGAATTAGACCGTGAGAAGGTGGTCTTCTTCCTCAACCAGGACGCAGTGCAGCTGGACTGGTGCAGCGTTGGCCTGTGCAAATGGTCCGATGTGCTCGAGAAGTACAAGACCATCTCGGACGCCGACTGCGGCGACTACTACTGCCGGACGGGCGGTGCTCCGTCCCTGGGATCCGGTCTTCCCGGACTACTGGCCACCGCGGTCGCCGCCATTCTCGTCTACTTAATGCACTAACTTTCGCGTCAGATTAGCTTAAGTCTTTATTTGTAATGTACAAAGTTCGTACCAAAAGGAGGCGGCAGGACATTGCCGGCGGATGTCAGTCAAGTATTTTTCGATATAGATTTTCTACTTTTAATCCAGCAAAACCTTAAACTCCTCACAACGTCAAAAGAAGCACACATAAATACCCACAGTCCGACACCGAATTCTTTAACTTTGTGACCTTTTTCTAAACGCTTTCCCAACGTTGACAGTGCTACAGTCAAAAATAGCTTTATAATAATAAAACCACAATATAATAATTAATAAGTTCTGTGTTTTGTATTTTTGCCATATCATAGTGTCATTTAAAAATTTGTCACTATTTCCTTTAAAAAAAGAAACAAAATTATGGTTCGATAAAATTTGGAGAAATGCATAGCTGGTTTGGTTGGTGTAATTTTAGGAAAGAGTCCGATGTTGGTAAGTTTTTGAACCTCTGAAATGAACGGATTTTTAACTATGTAACTATTCTTTTCATATTTTTTAAGACTGCTTCTGTTCAGGTACGTTTTAACACTGCATTAATCATTTAAAATTCTGTAGTGGTTCATAGTTTTTCCATAATTACAAAGAATTTTCAGCAACATGGTTTTAATGCAATTTTTGCAAGATTTTTGCAAATTTTAAATCTCCATAAACAGTCCGGCAACACTCTTTTTTTCGGCCGCCAATCCAGTGTGACCATCTATGATCCCCTACAATGGTATAATCACGCCCGTAACCAGCGGGCACACTGACACGTAGAATAAAATAAAAAAATAAAAGTTGGAACTTTGATGAAACGCTTACTGTGTTAAATCAATAAAAACGACAATAAAACTGCTGAGGCCTTGGCTGTGGCTGCTCTGTGTGGTGCTGTGCGTGTGCAACAGCTGCGATAAGGACGGGAATTTCTTGATTACTGAAAGTGAGGCCCGCCCCGTGGAACAAGAAGAAGAGGAAGCAGCACAGGTGCAGCTAGACCTAAAATTAATCCTCTGTTTTCTTGCGCTCTTTTACTTCCACAGACTTCAACTTGGGCTCGCCACCGCCCCCGGGAACCATGGAGTGCAAGGAGGGCAACGAAGTGTACGATGACATGAACCTGTACATCACCCCGGAGAGCTTCATCGTGGAGCCCAATGGTGGGGAGGAAGTGCTGGTTATTGGGCGCCACGACAAGGTCACCCGAGTCCAACCAGCGAACGGCGGGCATCTGGCGAATCAGCGGCCAACGCGTCGGATCTGCGGAGTACTGGGCACCGTACATTTGCTGAGCTGCGACTACTTGATGGTGGCCACGCATCGCATTTTTGTCGGCGTCCTCAACGGTTCGATTGTGTGGCGGCTGGCCGGCTATGACATCATTCCCTACATTCCCAATGCCATCCAGCGCAAGGAGAACGAAACGTATCTACGACTGCTGCGCCAGACGCTGGACTCGAAGTTCTTCTACTTCTCCTACCGCTATGACCTCACCCACTCGCTGCAGCGTCAGCGGGAGCTGATCACCGCTAATCCACAGCAGCAGAAGGGCATGCTGGAGCGGGCCGATCAGCGCTTTGTGTGGAACGGCTATGTGCTACGTCAGTTCAATTGCGACAAGATGGAGAGATTCCAGCTGCCGCTGCTCCTGGGCTTTGTGTCCATCAACCAGGTGCAAATCAACGGGCAGACGTTTTTCTGGAGCATAGTTACGAGGCGATCGGTCGAGCGAGCCGGCACTCGACTCTTCTGCCGCGGCAGCGACGAGCAGGGAAAGGTGGCCAATTTCGTAGAGACGGAGCAGATAGTGGAATTCAACGGGCAGCTTACCGGGTTCGTGCAGACGCGTGGCAGCATGCCTTTTTTCTGGAACCAGCTGCCTAATCTTCGGTACAAGCCACGACCGCGACTGGTGCCAGGCAAAGATCATTTGGCTGCCTGCAGTCTGCATTTCAACGATCAACTCCGTCTGTACGGCAACAATGTGGCCATTAATCTGGTCGACCAGAAGGGTGCTGAGGGAGAGCTGGAGGCAACGTACGCCCGCCTCATCCGGGAACTGGGCGACAAGCGTGTGCGTTACGAGTCCTTCGACTTCCATCACGAGTGCCGGAAGATGCGATGGGAGAGGCTGAACATACTAATCGATCGACTGGCCTACGAGCAAAGTCAGTTCGGATTCTATCACGTCTTTGACGACGGCAAGCTGGTGTCAACGCAGACCGGAGTCTTCCGGACGAACTGCATCGACTGTCTGGACCGGACGAATGTGGTGCAAAGCATGCTGGCCAGGCGATCCCTTACGGCCGTTCTGCAGAAGCTGGGCGTGCTGCATGCCGGTCAGGTAGTAGAGCACGCTTCCGCATCCTTTGAGAGTCGTTTCAAGGGCGTGTGGGCCGATAATGCGGATCTTATCTCGCTGCAATACTCTGGAACGGGAGCGCTCAAGACGGACTTCACGCGGACAGGCAAGCGGACGAAGGCCGGAGCTATCCAGGATGGTAGGAACTCGCTTATGCGCTACTATCTGAACAACTTTGCCGATGGACAGCGGCAGGATGCCATGGATCTGTTCCTCGGAAGGTATATTATCAACGATAATGAGGGTGGTGCCGTGCCATCACCTTTGGAATCGAGGCGCGGCTGGCGGTTCTTCACCTTCCCCTCGGTGCTGCTGATGGCGGTCGCCATGTTCATGATCACCATGACCTATCCAGCTGAGTTCAATACGGAAAATCTGCTCTTCATGCTTTTCTGGGGAGCAATGATTGCAGTGAGCGCCACTGGCATCCTGCACTATGGTGTTGAGTTTGTGCAATGGCCTCGGCTTTTTCCGCCCATCTCCTTTCGGGCCCCATGACGTTAGTGTCGTCTAGAGCTAAGGATAGGTAGTCCCCGAGAAGGATGTACCTCTCAGGATCACAGTGCTTCAAAAAAGAATATATCCTGTAATGCGATTTCTGTAAACAATTTGAATTTCTCTCGGCTTCATTTGTTCCCGCTTTCTGTTTTGTTTTTTATTCCTGTTCTTGTTTAGTTTGTAATTCCGCCGAGTCCATTCCTGTTGTTGGCTACACATTTTAGTTACTATCTTAGCTTTGTTTTTTTTTAGGGTTTCATTCTAAAACCCCCTTCGAGGGGGCTTTGGCTTGTCAAGGCAGCGGCAGCCTCTTATTAACTGCGATTAATTGCGAAGTAGATCAATCACTTTTGTAGAAACATTTATGACATTAATAAAGTATTTTATGCATTGCTAGAAAACCTCAACCCTGGCGGCGTCTTTAATTTAATTATCTTTGGAGGTCAACTTCTGTATAAACGAAGAATGTTATTGCTTGCTGATGATACAAGTAAATCGGGTTTAAGGCATCGTCTTTTTGCAATGCCAATAAGAGAAGAGATGATCGCATCTTGTAAAGGTTAATTAATGGTAATATTCATTTTTAGTTCGCTGCTGTACAGGTTTTCAATTTCTTAATTTAAATGAATGAATGTGGAATGGAATTATGAAAAATTCTTTTACTCTGGTAATATAACTAAAACATAGAAACGATGATATAGAATTTTTATTATCACCCACCTGTATCCCAGTAGGCCTTGGGTATCCAGTCCAGATTAGTTAGTTAAACATAGTCTCCACCTAGCTTTCTCCCGTTACGGCATTGCCGTCAAAATCTAATTTCAAATCTTGCATTTTATTTTCTAAATTTGTAAGTTTCCAAAACTATCTCTTACCAAAATTACTGTTTTTGACCATATAAATTCTTCCGGGTGTGTAACGAAATGTCTGAGAGCCAAGATAGCCCGAAAGCCGGCAAAATTGCCCGAAATTTCCTGTACATGTTCGAGTTTGTGGTGGACGATCTGCTGATCACGCGCCAGAATATGTGCGCCCCCGAGGAGTACCCCACCTGCACGGAGATAACTTTCCGGTCGTCGGTGTACGTGAACATCTGCGACAGGGAGGTGGGCTGCTGCGTCAATCCCTCGTCCCCCAAGTGCGGCAAGTGTGCCCTCTTCACCCTTGAGTCGCCAATCACGGACAAGGACAAGCTGCTGGTGCACGTGTATAAGAAACGCACGGAGAGCTGTAAGTTCCTCATTGGCCTCACGGAGGTGGCGATAAAGCCGATCTTTGATCGGGTTAAGGAGTCCTTTGACGCCGAGAATCCCGATTGGGAGGATGCCATGATGGGCCACGTTGCCCAGCTGCCCAAGATGAAGGGTCCCACCAGTAAGGGGCTGCTGGACAACTGCGCCTGCTACGAGAAGCTGAACGAGCGCCACGAGCAGTGGTGTCCCACCTCCGAGCTATCCAAGCGCCTGCTCCCCCTTTTCAATCTCTGCAAGATGCAGACCGGCAACATAGTGATCATCATGCGTCTGGTCTGCAATGGTCCGACCATTGTCTCCTCCTTTCCCTTCAGTCGCATCTGCTCGAGGAATCCCAAGCCGACGCCACCTTGTCCGCCTTGTAATCCTTGTAATCCCTGCGAGCCGAGTCCTTGTGAGCCCTGTGATCCCTGCGCAGCCTCTGCTACAGCCACCGGCGGACCCATGAACAAATGCAAGCCCTGCAAGGCCTGTGCGCCGCCACCACCCCGCAAATGCCGAATGGTGGATCCCTGTGCGCCGCATGTGGAGCCCATACAGAAGTGCCTGCGCTATTACTCCTGCAATGTGGACAAGCTCTGTCCCACCGATTACTGCGAGGACGAGTTCGATAGGGGTAAGTACTGATCAGAGTCTTCAAAAAATCTATTAATCTCCTTGTTACCCTAATTATTAAACTCCAAACCAACCATTTTTTTCACAGAGTGTCCCACTGTCCCCTCGAAGCGGTGTGCACCTTCGCCTATCGAGAAAAAGCTCCAGCAGTGCGGTCCCTGCGGGGGTGTACCGCCCTATCCCCGCTATATCCAGGAGCGCATGGTTGCGGATCAATTAGGCAAGCCGAAAGGCGATGACAAGAAGGACAAAAATGACAAAAATGGAAAGGATGACAAGGATAAGAAGCGGCAGAAGGGAGGTGCCGTCAATCGTGTTGGCGACGTAACGTGTCCTTCAGCGGTCTATGAGGCTGACTGCGAACCCGTATGTGACGGTGTCTTGCAAGCCAGCAGGAAGACAAGTCTCTTGGGAAAGAGATCGTTTAAGGATAACGATAGAAGTTGCGAGAGGTGTCAGGCGGACTACAATGTGGCCTGCGAAGATGGTGAGTCGGAAATCGTTATCTAAACTTCAAGTATATAACACATTCAAATTGTATTATTTCATTATATATCCTACGAAAACATTACAAGCATTTTGAAATATTTCAATATTCTTTGTAGTTATTCGAATAACATAAAATTAATTTTCCAACACTAATTTCTCACTGCATTACAATTTTCATAAACATTAAGTAGGCCCCGAAATTTATTTCCCAGCTTTCCTTTTCCGAAACGCTTAGAACTTTAGTATCTCCCAGTAGTCGTGGGGTGAGCAGTCGCTGCTCGAATTGTATTTGTTTTAGAGTTTTAAATGGCAAATGTTGGCTGCCATACAAAATAATCAAAAATAAAATTCTTTCGTTTTTTTCTGACGCGAACTTTGGATGATCCCAATACACATCTAGATCAGTGCGCGTAATTCCGAAGTAGTAGTTCTTCAAATGAAATAGTAATCTCGATTTAACACTGTATCATTGCAGCGCGAAAACGAGCTATACGAAAGCTGCGCCATTTGATGCTGAAGTACAATATCAAAATTGATAATTAGAGGTCTTTCGAATCACACCAGACACACTCGTTATCAGTACCAATCACATTTAGCCAAGAAACATGGCCAAGAAGAAGGGTAAGAAGGGCAAGAAGGGCAAGGCCAAGGTCAACTGCAACTTCAAGATCACCAATGAGATGCTGAAGCCTATGAACGAGACTAGTAAGTCCACTTTGGGATCTCGGGAGTTTCTTTAATAATCTCTATTGATTTTCCAACAATACTTTTATAATATAATCCGCAGCTGTCGCTGACGATGGGTGCGAGGGGTGCTGTCAGTGCACCTGCGACTGTGACTGCAGTCCGGAGCTAGCACCCTGCTTCATCCAACCCACTCGGCCCGATCCAGGACCGGATGCCTATGACGAGTTCGAGGCCTGTCTGAATGGCAGCGGTCTGACCATACGCGTCCTTAAGAACACCCACAAGGTGGAGAGCATCGATGATGGGACCCGGGATGCCAAACTGGGCAGCGAGGAAGATCATGGCGATGTCAATCAACCGAAGCAGGAACCCTGTCTGCGCGATATGCTGCAACGCAATTCTATCGCCAGGAATCACCTTAAGCGTCGCACGGGTGGCAGCATCATCAACCATCCGAACATCCCAAAAGTTCGTGCCAACATCAAGTACTCTGGCAACGATGGCGGCGAAGCGGACAACTACTATGTACCCTTCTCCAAGATCAAGGAGGCCATAGTCCAGCAGGAGACAAAGGTGGACCACTATCGCCATCGGCTCTGCGGCGGATTCGATCCGGTTGCGCCGCAGACTTCTAGCAAAAATCAACGCACCGTTTGTATGCAGGCCGAGAGGAAGGAAATCATGGATACCATGAAGGGCGTCAATGTGGATACCAGGCGCAAGGGCATTGAGGTGAGTTCAGTTACTAGAACTAATTATTTAAAATTTCAATATATTTTCTTGCATACCTCGGCACTATTTTAAATTAATTTTTAATAACTTTTAGCTTTTTCTCTCCGGTTATATTTGTAATACCTTTTCGAATAACTTACGCGTTGATAGTTTTATTGCCTATTAAATTTCTATCGTTAATTGCTAGTTTCACTAAAGTTGCCCCAATTCGGGCACTTTTTCATATTTCGAAAATTGGTAATCCAAGATTTTTGTCATATTTTAAGAATTTGTAATCTGTGATCAATGTAATCGGTGAGATCGCCTCCGCATTCCTTAGCGGGATCGTTGGTTACGTGTGTGAATGAACGCGGAATCTGTGATCGCTTTCGATCCGTGACTGGGCCCCTCTAAATGCTGCAGAAAGTGGTGCAACTTCTGCGACTTCTGCAGCCACGGAAACCCGGTGTGTTGTTGGAAGGCTCTCGATTGCCACAATTGTGTGGCAGTTGCATAACATCTGCTCCGGCACCAGCTCCAAGTGTGGAGCAGCCACCACTTTGCTCCAGCTTTCCATAGGTTTTTTATTAATGGCAATAGTTCAGGGGAGATGCATGCGCTCGTAACAGGTGCAACCGCAAATTAGGTTGTTTTTTTTTTGTTAGACCAAGTCTGTTTCTCTAGCTTATTTTGGTTATAACACTAATTTTATTGGATTGCTACCCACAAACCCAATTAATCTTCTCCCACTCTAATCTCAGGTCTGCTACAAAACCTGCGATGAGACCGACAGCGATGTCTTCCTGGTCAAGCTGGGCAGCAAGGCCAAGTCGCAGCACAAGAAGAACACCATTGAGATTGAGCTCAGGACCCCTAAGCAGCCGTTGAATCTGCCGATCAGTAAGGTCACCACAGAGACCTATGTGTCCGAGGATATGCTCAATGCGGGCAAGAAAAAGGGCAAGAAAGGCAAGAAAGGCAAAAAGGGCAAAGGCAAGGGCAAGAAGAAGAAGAAGTAAACCCAACAAATTCTGATCCTGAACCATTAACCGAACTTGTACACGCTCTCTAAGCCTCGACATGATATATGTAGGCTCCTCAAATTTATAGCTATCGTCGAAATTCGGATTTGGCAATAACAACCTCTCTTTCTCTTCTATAATCACCCATTATGCATATTTGGAAAACAGTTGAGTAAATGTAACATTTGGTATTAATTAAACTATTGCAAGCTAAATTAAATATTCGAAATAGAATTTGTTTTTATTTTTGAGTGTGGAAACCACAAGGGACGATTTGTGTTGATGCGTCACGAGATGAAGCTTCTGGAAAAATATCAAGTTGCTCGGCGGCTGGCCCTTGGTTATTTTTAAAATCGGCTTTTACTTTGTGAAATTATAAATACCCTCCAAGCTAATTGCTTAAATTGTTTTAAAAATAAAATAATATAATTTCAAGCGTCACTGAATATTTTAAGCTGTAGTTAACCAGTTTATACCCCATATGGAGCTGACTAGAAACCTTAAGAAAACTGAAATGCATATAGAATTTATTATATTTGACAGTTTTATTGGTTTGCTTAAATTTATACCGAATTGGCGGGTTTTAAAATTAAGCTAAGATCGTAATAGACAAATTGATAGTTTTCGACGCCTGTAGATAGTTCTGGTTTAGCAATCTTAAAATGTTTCAAAATCTATATGCATAGCCTTTTAGTCCCTTGAGCTTAATTAAGCGACTTAAATAAGCCGTCCCTTTTAAGGTACTTCTGGCCCAGTTTAAGGTCTCTTCTGCAGTTCCATCGCCTCTAAAAATAACCCGCAACATCCATTTGCGATGGCTGACATGCTGCAGAGAACGAACACCATTCCGATCCGACCATCATCTTCATCTATTGCACACCTGTAATTAAACGCCTTGAGATGGGCCCCCCGACAGGAGAGGTGTGTAATCTGGCCAGGCCTGCGTCTGGGTCTGGTCACCGCAAACGGGTTGGGAGACACGTAGAGCTGCAGAGGCTCATTCGGAGAGTGAAGAGAGATCGAAGATTGCAGATCGCAGCAGCTGGCAGCTGACCAAGCGAACCAAGCGAGGTTCGGAGAGGAATCGAGCGAGGAACTCGTTTTAGTTGCGTTCAAACGCTTTAGTCTGTAAGTCTGCGATCGCAGGAAATATATTCCGAGTTATAGTCCGAGCTAACGAAAAGAAAATAGCGGAGCCTAAGCCCAGGTGCTGACTCTTTGGGAGATCGGCCACGAATGCGAGCAACTTTTGAGATCGGTCCACGACGAACCATAAAAGTGAGAGGAGACCTCAGCTCCAGTTCTCCAAGTCTCACAATCTCCGTTGAATCTCCGCGCTCTCTGCGAAAGCGGAAAGAAAGTGAATTTTTTGAGGAGATCGCGACCGCGACGCGACGCCACGATTACTTAATCCGCGTTCAGGCATCGTACCCTGGAGCCCGCGATCTTTAACAGTTTTCGGAGGCGCAAGCTAATGGCCTGAAGACTGCCCCGCCCGCCGGTCAGTCTATCGATGATAGTTGGGCGGAGAAACGCCGAGTATTTGAATTTATTAAAGACAAAAGACCGTTGATCCGATATCTAAATATTGATAATTTAGAAAGCGAAGAGCTGCATACCAAATAATCGTCATAGGGGACCAAGATCTAGAGAGACACATTCGGCCAGAGTCAGTCAGTCGGCTTTCAGTTACAGCTCGGGATCGGAGGTTACTGCTTTCTCCGAGGCGCGCATAAAGTACACTTGGTGTCTATTAGGTCCGCGTGAAAAGCAACAGAAACAAAGTGATAATGTTACGCCCCACGCTACTCGTAGTGCTCATATCGCTGGCCAGTGTCGATTCCGGCTATAATACACCCCAACACTCCGCCAAAGTACCCGCACCCGCATCCTCACCCACACCCTCACATGCCGCGAAAGTATCCAACCTGCCGCACGGATTCCATACCAGCACTAACATCACAAGTGTTCCCATTCCCGCCGAGATTCGAGCTGAGCCCCAGCCCATCGCCAGTGGCCGTGATAAGAGAGGTGAGCACTTGTCCCCTTTGAGGGGGCACTTCCACAACCACATCCACATCTACATCCACATCCAAGTGGTAAATCCGTGTCAGGGTCAGAGCCATCTCGAACCTTTGATGGGCAACGGAGAGGGTGATCGAGAGGCTGTGTCAATTGGTTCGCAAATATTAACAATTGCTCTTGCTCTTGGCCAGATTGTTTTGAATCGATGTTTTTTACAGTAGTTGCCTCCCCTAGCCCCCAAAGGCTCATTGAATGGCCTCCTAACGAGGCTCAAAAAGAGTGGGTTCCATTGGTCTAGGCTCTCAAGGATTAGACGATTTAATGGGGGTGGCATTTCAGCTTAATGGCAGCATAGTTCAATTTTGGTTTAATATTCATATGGGGAAAGATTTAATGGGTATGTAGTAGGCTTGAATAAGTTATTTGGAAATAATATGAATAAAAATATATGGTATTTATTCAATCTATAATGATTAGCAAAACATATTATAAAACTAAAGACAGGTACAACTAAAAGTAAATAGAACATTTATAATGAAGTAAGTATATTCTAAAGGAAATATATCCTTTAGTATAAATGTTCCTTTAACCTTTATAGCTATATTATTATTTATTAAATTTTATTTATTAAAGTATCCTGTTTTAAATAATTATTAAGAATCATTTAACTATGCTCAGCAAATAAAAAATAGATTATTTCTTTGTCAATTCATTTTTTACGAAATTTTTTGTAAATAACCTAAATTTTCTTGTATTTTTCATATTTCAATTAAATTAAATTAATAATTACGAAAGCTTTACTGCTTTGTTTCAAAAACATGTTAAATGACATAATTATGATTAAGTTCTCAGGATAATTATTTAATTACTAATTGATTTCATAAATGTGGTAAAAACTTAATGATTCGTAAAGAATTAACAATACAATTTGCTATCATTAAAGTTTACTTGATAAAAATAGTATTTTTTCATAAAAAAACAGCCCCTTAAAGTCCACTCGATAGCCCCTCGCATTTTATTAATAACAAACTTTAGAAAGTTGAAGAGAATATCAGCAAAAAAAGAGAATCTATTTAAATAAACAAAGCACCTGCGGTGAACTTCTTTTAAAAGAATAGCGCCACAAATTTTTGCACAGCATCATGTGCTTCGATTTTCGATTTTCATGTATTACAACAAAAGCAACCCACCCAAAGGCGTACGGCTCATTATTAAAATGCTAATTAAGTGTTTCCCATGCACCATTTGACATTTGAGGATCCCGCAGTTCGTACTTCGCATTTCGCAGTTTATAAACATATGAGTTCCACACAAGCGAATCCAAGTCTCGGCGCACTCGAATCAAATCGGAGGCAAACTTTCGCATCTGAGGCTTTATCTAAGAGATACATATATACTATATACCATAGATTGTGTGTATATTTTTATAACAGAGGTGCGTTCGTTGCCATCTTCTAGTTGCATAAATAATCAGCCAAAAAATGAAAACGAGAAATCGAGTTTTTATAATAATATTTTTCTCTTCTTCGACTTTATTCTGAGGCGCTGTATTTGGAGTTTTTTGACTGCATTTTGAGTTGGTATCGGAATGCCGGTGACCTCAGAATATTAAATGAAATATTGCGTAGAAGAAAACACTGACGCAAAGCAGAAAACACATTAAATAATATATACTTCTTTTTATGCAAAGAAGGCGAGTTATAGATAAACG
>VNJU01007973.1:0-11042 GCA_008042675.1 Drosophila seguyi
ATACCGATCAACTCAATTTTATTTGTTTTGTTTTGACTCGCTCTCTCAGGCTCGTGCCAAAACTCCATTGAGAGTGAGAGATTCTTAGAAAAGCAAAGGTTACCGATTTTATTTATAATCGGGAGCGAATTCGAGCGGCGATATATTATGGTACAGGGTATATAACAGTCGTTCACGAACGACTGTAGCTTTCTTACTTGTTTTTTTTTTTAATTGGTTCAGTGTTTGGACAAATTTAATTTTTATGTATATGTATTAGAGGTGTGCACGAATACAGTCAAAGCAGCATTTTGTACTCTCACTCAAAGTTCAGTTTGACTAAGTGAGACATTGAGTAAAACGGATTTGGCCAATGTGGTAAAGGCATGAGTAAAAAATTTACCATATCCGAAAGCCGAAGCAATAGACGAATGAGTTTTCCGACCGAGTACTCGGTTAGTTGGGCACCGAAGTTGGTGACGTCAAAATTAATGCGTGTTTGTTTTTTATTATGTATGTACATATATTATGTTGTACATACGCAATTACTAAAGTACTTACGCTTTCCTCCAAGCTCTGCATTCTTATTAGTAAATTTGCTGGTCTGCTGCATTTGCACTTTAAGCAATGAATGACGAAAATGCCGAAATTTTATCCGAGTACTTGAAACATTTCCTCTTCACTCACTCATTCTATCCGTTTCGTTCCGGTTTCAATTCCACTCATTCCGATTACAAGGAAAACAACACTCACTCATCGTTTCGGCACGCCGAATTGAGACTCAGGCTTGTTGTACTCAAATATCCGAAATTTTGAGTGCATTCGTGCAGACCTCTAATATGTATGTATGTATAAATTTTATGGAATGTATGTGTATATTTCAAATTATCTGTAAATGTTGTTTGCTTAAATTTAATATAACTTGTATATTGTGTATTTTATTGTGTATTTTCAAATTTGTATTAAAATTTTAATGGAAATGAAATTTGGTTTAATTTGTGTGGAAATTTCTTTTTATTTGGATGAGGCAAAAACAGCAGTTTATTGACGGACGATAAAAGTGAATACGGATTTTTAAACGGTATATAAATGTATATATATGTATATGTATATGCGCTTGTACACCAGCGGATCACCGTGACGAAGTAGGGGCCGATATTAGCAAAGTACTCTTTAATGCACTTTAAAAAAGAATAGTTCACGGTGGCTGGACGCATGTATTTAAACACATTTGCATATATTTCATTTTTACTTTTCACTTTGTTTTCGGATGGACGGAAAGAATTAAAAAAACGCCGTCGGAAAAGGAAAATGGCGACCACGGACGGATAATAATTTTAAAATCGTACTTATCTTGGTTTTCCGCAGGGAGCGTTGGTAGGATCAGGATTTTTATATCCGGCTACGAAGGACCATGAAATGGAGTGGGCGGAGTTGGCCAAGATATATTGTCCGATTTCGTCGGGGGTTGATCGGGTCGCTGTGGTCGAGGGAGTGGTTGGTGTTGTTGTTGCTGCTGCTGTCGTTGCTCCCAAGAAGAGGAAGACGGCGGGGGTAACTTCAAGGCACTTTATTTTCACACTTCAAATTAAAGACTAACTTAAATCTAGGGAGAGCGAAAAGAGAGAAGGAGAGAGCGGGAAGCGGTGCTTGAGAGCGAAGGCGAAAGTTTTGAGGGCAAGCGCTGGCCGCTTACACTGCCGTTCCGCTGTTCGCGCGCTTCTGGCGTGAACAATATATGTTGTTGATTGAAGTTCTATTGAGGCTGTTCCTTGAACTTTATTATACCTTGGCCTTTGCCTTGATTGTTTATTATTATTTGAAGTTATCAGAATTTACATTTAAAAGTGAGATATCTGCACCAGTATCTATGAGGAATGTTAGTTTATTTTCAGTTGAATGATTGTAGACAGTTACGAATATATTAAGACTATAATTGTTGAAATTAACTTTCGCATTTATTGATTGTTTCTTAAAGGGTTCTGCGAGTTTTCCGACGTATTTTGCGTCATTCTCACATTGTTGTTATTTTTGCCTTCGTTGAAGTTACCTCAGCCTTCTCTTTGGCTTTGACCTCGTCTTCCTCCACGGTTATTATAGTTATTATTATTGTTATTGTTGTAATTACTGCCTCTGTAACGGAACAGCTGGTTGGGGCAATGCCGATCTAGCTCAGTGTCCCAGGACGGGATTTTGACCCGATGCCCACAGTCCGCACAAGAAACAAAAATAACGATAAATATCGGACGTCTTGAAATTACAACTCTCATCACTACAAGAAAAAGGTAAACAAACAAAAAGACGCAATTTGGGCGACACTTGCCGGACGGAATTGGTGGCCTAGATGACTTGCCACGACGCACCCACCCAACCTTGTGATGCCTCCTGAGGATCTTGGGGCATCACCCATCTCCGGCGGACCGGAGCCTATTCCAGGCGGTCTGGCGACTGGCCCATATCTCCCAGGTAAAGGCTTCTATTCGCGGCTCATATTTGTGTTTTTTAAATCTTTATAATTTAATTAAATTTAATTCTCAATATTTAATTGCTGCTTCTTTAACACCGACTCTTCATTCTTTTTTCAGCACTTGTGTTGCACAAATCCCTGACACGAGCTTAGGGGACGCGGAGAACAGAGGACGGAGAGATCATGGTAAGTTGAAACTCAATGAATAACTTATACTATAAACAATAGCTTCTAATTTTAATTTGCATAACGGAGGATTGGCCTTTATTTGGCGGCTCCCTTTGGCAGCGGCGAAAAATTGAGGGACAAACTGAGTATGCAAAGAAAGCAGAAGGAAAGCTGCTCCAGATTGCCTGTGAACTGACACAGACCAAATATAACGGCCATCAATTGTCACCCAGGCGAAGGCGCAGCAAAAGTTCTCCGCCGGTTCACGGCAGAGCTCACACCAGCTTTGACTCCTGGCTTTGGCCCGAGAATGGCTATTTGCTGTAGGAGACTCGCTGCGGCTGATACCTGCGGCAGTTATTTTCCGACGGCCGCTCAGTGCTCGCTCGTGGTCAGTTCCGTAAGTTATATAAACTCCATCAAAACAAGATTAAATCCGGCAAATACAATAAAAGGTGCCGTGGCCAGTGATTCCATTGCCACGCTGAAACATAAAAAATACACCTTTTATTTTCGCCTTAACTTTTCGGCCACTTTAACTCACGTTTTATTAAATTTTCGGATCCTAAATTGCACTAACGCCGCCTGCTCGTTCCCGTTTCTCCTATCTACTGCCTTTCCCCTTTCTGCGTACACCTCCCTATATGGGGTCGTTCCGTTGCCTAAATTCCGCCTTCGATACCCCGTTCGTTTGGCGCTCAGGGCAACGATCGGTTCAAGGGCAACATTCCTTTTCTTAAAAAGAGCTGCCCTTCACCGCAGTTCTGGACAGGAAGTATTACCGCTTTTGAGATGTCGTCCCTGGATACTTTGTTCCCTTTTCCAGGTCAGATGCGGATGCCCTTGGCATGGTAGATGCCCAAACTTCGGCCCTGCATATCCTCCAGCTTGTATGCGTTGCTGCCCACCGATTTCACCACTCTGGCCTTCAAAAACTTCTTTCCGACCTTAGCGTTTAACTGCTTTCCGAAGTCGGTAAGGACGAAGTTCCGGCAATACACCTCTTGGCCTGGATTAGCGGCAAACAATCTGGCCCTTTGGTCGTATCTCTGGCGGCTGCGATCGAATGAGTTCTCCAGGCTCTTACGCACCTTCTCCTGGACCACTCGGAGTTTGTTGCCCGTCGCCATCCCGGCCATTTCGTGGTCGCACATTGACTGCAGCTTCCTCGCCAGTCTATAGCTGGAACCGTGCAGCAACATATGATGTCCGAACAAGGTGAAGAACGGTGTTTCTACTGTGGCTGAATGGACTGCGTTCCGGATGAATGTAGGCATCCCACTCCCGATGATCGCTCTCCAGGAACCCACTTGAACTGTCGTCAATTATCCGAGTGCACGACTTCGGGCACTCCAAATTTGTAGAACACCTCATTGATGAGAAAATCTACGACGTTCGAGGCGGTTGCTTCCCTCATGGCCTTTAAGAAGGTGTATTTGGAGAAGTGGTCCACCACGATGAATATTCATGCATGCCCCTTCTTTGACCTGGGATACTTGCAAGGAAGTCGATTTACAGTTTCTGGAAGGGTCGCTCGTCTGTACACGCTCGCTGATCGCGACCATCATCCTGTAATTTTGCGCTTTCGACTCCTTGCACACTTGGCATCCGCGAACATACTCGCGTCCCTGCTGGTAATGCTGCCAATAGAACTGCTACCGCAAGATCTCCAACGTCTTCGCCATTCCGCTGTGAGCTGCCGTTGGATCTGTGTGGGCTCGCTCGACTAGACTGAGGGTCAGACTCTGAGTTATCCACAGCTTCCACGCAGATCCCTCCCCCTCGTCATCCAACGTTGCCGGGGAGACTCCCTTGAAGATGGGACCTTCCTCTATCCTGAGATCCGGTAAGTTATCCATATTCTCCTGCACTTCCTGGACTAACTCCTGGTACTCATCTCCAGCAAACTCGATGGTCTCGAAACCCATCAACCCCGTCGGATCAATAGCGATCTCCTCCACGCATCGCGTGTCTGCCACCACGTTCTCGCTTCCTTTCCGGTGCTCAATGCTTAAGTTGAAGCCCTAAAACTGCAGCGTCTCGAGAGGTCTTTCATGGACATCAGCCATTTCAGGCTGGCGTGATCCGTGATGCACGTGAACGGCATGCCTTCCACATACGAATTTCACAACGTGAACCAGGACTGGGGCTGTGGTTAGCGACATCTACAGTGCCTCTAATGCCAGATGCGCTTCCGGACTCAACGTGAACTTAGCTTTTCCGGTCTTCTTAAGCGCTTCCGTAAGCGGTGCTGCCAGCGTCGCGAAGTTGTTTACGAAGCGCCTATACCAGCCAGCGGTTCCAAGGAACACTCGCACCTCCTTCATCGTCCTCGGTTCCGGCATCCTCCTGATTGCCGCCGCTCTACCGGGATCCATTTTCAGGCGACCTCCACCTACAATGAATCCTAGATAAGTCAAACTCTTGAAGCAGAATTTTGATTTGCTTAGCCCTATCGTTAATCCTGCTTCCCCTAGGCATTTGGCAACTCGTCGCAGGTACCGAAAGTGAGTCTCGATATCGGGAGCCAGGATCAGAAGATCGTCCAGATAGACGAACAAGTTGGATCGGATTTCGGCTGGGATTACTCGATCAATCAGCCTCACCAACCGTTGCGCCGCATTGCAGAGTCCGAAAGGCATCACTCTGAACTGGTAAAGTGGGCGCCCCGGAACCGTGAACGCTGTCAACTCCTTGCTTTTCTCGTCCAGCTCGATCTGCCAGAACGCGAACTTTAAGTCCATGCTGGAGATGTAGAGCGTTTGATCGATCCTGGACAGAATTCCATCGATACTGGGCAAGGGGTAAGCGTCCTTGACGGTCACATCGTTTAATTTCCTGGCATCTAAGCAGAATTTATTCCTTCCAGGCTTAGACACCACCGTTGTCCGGTTGCTCCACGGGCTTTGGCTTTCCTCGATGACTCCCAGTGCCAGCATCTTGTCGACTTCGTCCTCGACCTTCTGCTTCGCCTGAGACATCGGATAGGGCCGATCTTTAAAGCTCGATCGCATGCTTCTCCAGGCTAGTGGTTCCCAGGCCATCCTTCTCGAAGGTTAAAAACATGCGCTTGATGTCCTCCAACTCACGTGACTCCGCCTCAGATAGGGTCCAGCATTCGGGATCCGCCTTCTCTTCGTCGTCATCTTCCTGGTCGGCGTAGTGCTCCATTTCCCTGGCGTGGATTTCTTCGGCCTTCTTCGCGCCTCGGACCGGGATTTGGCCTACCACCGCTGGAGCCAGGCCAAACGTCCACCAGAAGTCGACGCCGAGGTATGCCGGCTGCTCCAGGTACGGACACAGATAGAACAGAATGTCTTCTACCCTACCATTGTACTCCACAGGTGCCTTTATCCGTCTGATGATCGACGGATCCTCGGCAGCGGCAGTTCGCACCACGGAGAAGTACTTCTGGACAGGCACCCCCAATGCATCCACCAGTTCCCTGCCGCCCTTGCCCAGCAGACTGACATTCGCTCCCGTGTCCAACAATCCTTTCAGGTGCTGGTTCAGGATTTTAATGTTGGCGAAGGGTCTGGGATCGTGGTGACCACCCCGTTTGACTGCTGTTACAGCCTTTCCCGACGCTTGTTAAATCGGTCTCGGGCTTTTCGGACCGTTCGAGATACTTGGCGCATCCCACTCAGCTGATGTTGCTCAAAAATCCGGCTTCGCACCTCTAAATATTTCCGCATGCGCTCTTCATAAGGTAAGTATCTTAAATTAGCACTTATATCAACCTTATTTCCTATCACACCGCGGGGTTCCTCTGGGCGAGATCCTCCCGCTCTCGGATCGCCCAGCCGTCCGTTTCCCGAGCAATTCGGACATCTAGGAGCGACGGTGTCGGCTTTCCCGCATCGAAAGCAAAACAGCTTCCTCAGCTCCTGCTCGCAGTCGCGGAACCCGTGCCCCATGGCTCCGCAGCTCCAACACCCAGTCCGGAACAGATTCCGCGACCCTGCTCGCACTTCCTCCACTTCGAGAGGTGGGTCTTCCTCTTCTGACTCCAGTGCGAAAGTCTCGCTGACCCTGTTTCTCTTCCTGCTCGAGTGGCGTATTGGAGAAAATGCGGCACGACTCCTGCGTCCGAAGCTGCGCTCCACTTCCACGCTCTCCTGCCGCAACTCGTCCACGGTAAGTATTTCCATCGCGTACACGTACTTTGCGATCCCCTCTCTCAAATGCCGCTCTGGCATTTGTTGTTTTAGACGAGAAGCAAGGGTCTGCATCGCGTGAAGGAAATCATCCACGCTCTCTCCCGGCTGCTGCTCCCGCTGCAGAAGATGGTGCATCCGCGGCTGCTCCGTTTCGTGGCTCTGGAACCTCTCCAACAGAGCTCGGCGTAGCTGGTTCCAGTGGTCTACATGGTGCTGCTGCACGTGGATCCAATACCACTCCACCGCCCTTCCGGAAAGCAGCGTGTGGAAATTCCTCAGGATTTCTGGCCACGAGCAGCGAGTCTGCCTCTAAAGGTACTCCAACCAGAAGAGGAAGCCCTCGACGTGGTTCCTCTCGTCTTGGCGATTGAACGACATGTTTCACCGATCCACTCACGCGTATGGGAAACTGCCTTCGGCGTCCCCGTTGGCGTACACCCGCTCGTCCCGGAATTCACCAGCTCTGTGGTCCTCCACACGCCAGTGTCCTCCTGCGGCATCCCTTCGATGCCTCTCCTCGGCCTCTGTGGAATCTCCTGGGCTGCTGCTGCAACTCCCCACGTGATCCTGTGCGCTCTTGGGCGGCTTCGGCGGGACCCGTGGTGGTCCACTTGCGGCTTGGTTCGTCTGGGAATGGCGGGGTACCGCTACGCGAGCCATATACAAAGTTTCCCTCGGTCGTCCCTCTGAAAATGGCTGCTGCTGTCGTTCTGCTGGAAATACCTGCTGTCGGCGACCTGAGTTTCCTCCTGAAACTTGCTGCTGCGTGGTGTTTGGTCTAAGCATCTCATTCATCAGCTGCATCATCTCCAGGAAGCCTGCTCCAAGTTCGTCCCGCAAGGCTTGCCCGACGCCTGCCTCCTGGGATTTGCGGTACGTCTCGGCTGCCTGGGCCAGGGCGAGGTTCACCGCCGACTGGACCGTGGAATCCACAGGCGGCTCGTGGAAGTGCACCGACCTTCGAGCGGGATCTACTCCTAGGAGATTGTCTGCTGCGGCCCCGATAGCCTCGAAATTGGGCTGTTCCGGCTGCCTCAGCTCTTCTGGCTGTTGCTCCAGCCGTCGCAACGGCGGCGTCCTCAGTAAGCCCGTTGAAATTTGCGGCGGCGCTAACCCAATCGCACCCTTCGAATCAGTGGTTCACACTTCCTCATCCTGGGCTAAAGGAACCCTCGGCCTGAGATCGTACTGATGTCCTGTTTCCTTTTCAGTCATATTTATTGCTTCTAAATTTGTATATACGGCGAAAACAATTAACAAACATAAATAAATAAACCCCTAATAATTCTCAATATTTAATTGTTGCTTCTTCAACACCGACTCTTCATTCTTTTTTTCAGCACTTGTGTTGCACAAATCCCTGACACGATATTAGACCAAATATAATGGCCACCGCAGGTTGTTACCCAGGCGAAGGCGGGGCAAAATTTCTCCGCCGGTTCACGGCAGAGCTCTCAAGGAACGGACCCACCAGCTTTGACTCGTGGCCAAAGCCCGGAAATGGCTATTTGCTGTCGGAGACTCGTCCGCGGCTGGATACCTGCGGCAGTTATTTTCCGGTGGCTGCTCGGTGCTCGCTCGTGGTCAGTTCCGTAAGTTATATAAACTCCACCAAAACAAGATTAAATTCGACAAATAAAATAAAAGGTGCCGTGGCCAGTGGTTCCACTGCCACGCTGAAACATAAAACATATACCTTCTCTTATTTTCGCCTTAACCTTTTCGGTCACTTTAACTCACGTTTTATTAAATTTTCAGATGCTAAATTGCACTAACGCGCGTACACCTCTCTATATGGGCTCGTTCCGTTGTCTAAATTCCGCCTTCGATACCCCGTTCGTTATGGCGCTCAGGGCAACGATCGGTTCAAGGGCAACATTCCTTTCTCTTAAAAAGAGCTGGCCGAGATCTAGTGGGCGCCACCATTCCTCCTTTCCAGGTTCGCTATTGCCCTTCACCTCTATCCCAATCGCTCCTACCTACGATACATCGATATCCCCTTATCCCATTCCGACTGGAAATGCAACACCTCGGTTGTAATTGTTGTTCTCTATTTCTGCAACGATTATAACCTCGGCCTCCTCTATTATTGTTATTTGCACCTCGTCGATAATAGAGTACAGTGTTACTTTGACCTGTTATCTCCGTGCAACTGTTTACAAATTTATAAATGGCATCATTCATGTTTGTGAATTTGCCTGCTTGCATGATAAGTTTTACCTTATCAATGGAGCAATTTTGTGTCATGGCTTTTACAGCTGTTGTAGTGCTGTATTTATCTGCAAGGGATTGGCTGAGACCTTCACTGATATAGGCGACTTGAAGAGCCTTTGTCAATTTCTCCACCTCTTGGGTGTATTGGTTACCCGTTTTATTTTTCTGTTGCAGATTCTCCTTTTACTGCACTGGACAGTTGGGCAATAATTGCAGCAATTGTCTGCTCATTACTTATAAGATTCCTTGCATGGTTTTTAAGTTTAGTTTTTATAAGGCTTATCGCTGTCGTCTCATGCGTGCCTTTTAAGGTGTCTAATAGACCTAGAGCATCTAAAAAACTTTTTAAATATTCGTGCCTACCATCAAACTCTGGTATCAAAGTTGCGGCTAGCTTGATAATTTCTGTCAATGACTGTGCCATTTCAGAAATGGTTATAGTTTCTGGCTTATATTCAATTCTATCGCTTCTTTCTAGTGTTTCAATGTCACTATCAGATTCAGCGTCGCTTGATTGAAAAGATTCGTCTAGTCCTTTGAACTGGTCTGGATCGAATTGACTTAGGCTTTCTGGCACGTTAATCAGAATATGTCTTTTTTCTGGTATTAGTTAATCTTGTGTTTAGGGATTTTATTACCCTTAAACATTTGTTACAGTGCTCAGGTGTGAGTCTATCTAGCTATTTACTAAGGTAAATATATTATTGTATTCTCCTACTACTATCTCTGTATGGTTTTGCAACGTTTCTGCTTTTATTACTGCATCTTTATTTATGCATTTATATGATTTTTCGCTATTTCACTCCATTCCATTCTTGTATTGGAATTTCTTATTCATCATTTTTTATTTTTTTTTAATACGATCTAAATTGTTTGCTCTACTCATATATCGCTTCTTAATAATTTTATTGTGCTTAACATAAATTGTAAGCAAAAATTTTAAAACGAACACTATTTTTATGATCAATAATAATATACCCAGTACCAGAGACGTGGAAATATTAGTTGTTAATAAATTTGGTTGTTTATAATTAAAAAAAAATTGTCCAACCGCATTGTTAGTAAAAAGCCTAACAGATATTAGTGTTTGGTGGGCACAGCCATCAAGAATTTTGGCTTCTCTGCCATCATTTATTATGTTTTATATTGTAATAGCCGTTGTCATAGCCGTTATTTTAGCTGTTATTTATTTACTTATTTATTTAATTAGCTTATAGTCGAACTTAGGTCAGTCGACTATAGTTATTGGCACAACACAATTAGCACAATACTTTGAACACTGTGAACATTGTCACGGTCGCCATGTCAAGAACTTCTGCTCCCTTTGAGGTTCATTTATTGAATGGTTAATGTGTGCTGATGTTGGGTTCAGCTACGTGTAGCTTGCCCACTTGAGCTGCAAAGTGCATGCTCAGCATTCCCACGCTCCGCGATCGGCTTATGTATAAGATCGAATTACTTGGGCGCTGGAATGCTTATATAGCTGGTGGTCTTTTGGGTATTCGTATATTTATATTTATATTTCACAATGTATTGACGCTAAGTTATACCCAATCATTTATTGTTTTGGTAGGGTAGATATGCTACAATAACAGCAAGGATAAAATAATAATAATCTGATAAACAATGGAATTTGAACATATTTTTGGCTGCTGCTTCAATCTTCGCCTGGACGTCGGGATGGCCATTGCAGCCGCTAGGTAGATGGTGTGGGCCGGAAGCCGATCGTTGTACCGACTTGAGTGGCGCTTAATCTGCTCTCTAAGTGTGGGAACGTTGAGGTCGTTTGCGATGTCAACATTTCTCCCAAGGCGCGTTTGTAATTGCACGCAACGCTCGGTTTTAAACCCTTTACACTCTCATAATGTTTGAGTCAGAGGCCGTACCCCATATCTGGATGCAGTAGGTCATCGAAGGAACCACAATGGATGACCCGCCAGGTGTTGGTGAGAAGGTCCTTGTTCTGCTCATTGAGCAGCTCAGACTGTCCCGTTTGATGACAGCGTGGTGCAGCAAATAGAAGCAAGTATATGGGCACTTATGTCATATATTCC